>JANHFL010010042.1:0-17201 GCA_032468155.1 Oxyrhabdium leporinum | reverse complement strand
CTCCCTCCCTCCCTTTCCCCAAAGGCTGTCTCTGAATTCTAAAGAACTTCTCTTTAGGACTTTTCCATCTTATATTGCAACAAGGGATCTGTGCAGGATTACCACCATCAAAGGTGTCAGGATAAGATGCTCTAAGTCAGCCTTGGTCAACTTTCCAGGAGAGATAATAAGATAATGACATCTGGGCCATAGAGCAGCTTATCCTCAGTGCTTCATAGAAAAAGGACAGCTCTAGCATACAAAGTTATGAAAATGTCACAGCTGAGGATGGGAACCAGAGGCATCCCGTCTCTTATCACGTACTGTGTGGAAGGCATAGGCTTATGGCAGCCTGGAATTCCAATCCCAACATCTGAATGGTCCAGTCCGACCAGGGAAGACTGAAGAACAGTTCCCACAGGCCAGCCCTTCATTTAACTCCCTTAATAATGTGGGAAAAAGAAGTCCATCGGCTGCACTAATTTGTGGGTTGGCTGGTATTGCCAATGAGAATCTCCATTAATATTCTGGATCAAACTTGCTGGGAAAAAAATACAGCTATTGCTCTCTTAGAGGTTATGGGAATGAGCCAATAACAGCATGCACTTCTGTAATATTTAAATGCATTTTTCTCTGACAAAGAACCATTTCACAATGCTCATTGTGTTTCCGCCCTTTCCTTATATTTCACCTGCAGCAATTGTTTATATGCATGTGTAACTCAGTGCAGTGTTAACATTTTTTTTAAAATCTGCTCAATGGTAAATGTAGACCCAAGTTGTTTTAGATATTTCATCCTGCTTTAATTTGGCACACTCGTTTAGCTCTACTGCCTGGGAATTCTTAAAAATATAATTTGAACATATCTACAGAACATGTGGTTTGGGAAAGTTGAGCTAACTAACCCAGTCAGCTTAGTAAGCCTTGCCAAGAATACAAGAGAAGCTAACCATCTTTAGAGTTCTTCAGTCCATCCTTCTCTTCATCAGTACAAAAGTAGGGTACAGCTTCTATATTTAAAGCAGAGGATCCAGCAGAACTATGTCAGCAAAAGTCTTGAAAGAGCAATGGTTCAAGGAGTTTTAAATGCATAGTCCCCAAATGACAAAGGAAATCAGCATCAACATGCAGCAGGAGGTGGTGTGAGATGCCTTAAGCTTCCCTCAGAATAAGCAGTGTCTCAGCAGATGTACCTAGAAGGAATTTCTTTTAGTTCCCATTTATCTAAAATGTGCAGGTATCTTTTCCTCTCATGTTTGTCTTATAAGTGAAGGGTGAGGCAGGTCCCCACTCTCCTGACCTTCCAGGAAGATGTAAAAATATGGCTTTGCAACTCTGCAGACCTTGGAGGTTTTCTAGTCCAACTCTCTGTCCATAGCAGGAGACCTTATATTATTCCAGACAAATAGTTGTCCAAACTTTTCTTGAAAACCTCCAGTGATGGAGCACCCACCATTCATGGTGGCAAGTTGTTTCATTGGTTAATTGTTCTCACTTTCAGGAAGTTTCTTCTTCATTCCAGGTTGGATCTCTCTTTAACGAGATTCCATCCATTACTTTTTGTCCTATCTTCAAGACCTTTGGAGAATAAGTTGACCCTGATGTCTCTGTAGCAGCTCCTCATGTACTGAAAGACAGGTATCATATCACCCTTAATTCTTCTCTTTATTAGGCTAGACATACGTAGCTCCCTTAACTGTTCCTTGTAGGATGCAGACTCCTTATCATCTTTGTTGCTCTTCTCCGCACTCTTTCTAGGGTCTCAGCATCTTCTCCATATTTTAGTGATCAGAAATGGATGAAGTATTCCAAGTGCGGCCTCACTAACGCAGTATAAAGCAGGACTATCACTTCTCATAATCTTGAAACCATCCTTCTGTTGATGCATCCTAAGATGCATCAGCTTTTTTGCTACATAGCTCACTCATACTTAAGTGGTGGTCCACTAGGACACCTGGATCCCACTCACAGTTAATATTGTTGAACCAGGTACCGCTATTCTACACCATGCATTTGGTTTTGCACAGGATTGCATGCTTACCTAGGAGCATGCAGCTGTGGCGCTGGCTAGCGCCCTAAAAGACCTCCTCCCACCTTTTAATTAGTTTTCATACTGATTTTTAATTCATCTTTGCCTTTTTAAATTTTTATGGTTTGATATTTTATCTGTACACCACCCAGAGTTCCTCAGTGAGGGAGATGGGCAATTTAAAAATTTGATAAATAAATACAGTATATAGAGATAAATCTTCATATGACTTGGATTAAAGCTTTGCCTATGCATGACTTCCTAATGTTGTTGCCCACTCTGCATATACAGAGGATGGGACAGAAGACCTTCTGGGTTATGATTGCTCTGCGTCTGAATGAAATGCACACTGTTCTCCATCCACCCAGGCATGCAAGTGAATGAGACAGTGTAGGAAAAGGGAGGAAGAACTCCTTGAGTGCCTGCCACAATGTGGACAAGGTCACTTTGGAGGAATTACTTACCAAGAAGCAACAGCTTAACTGTCCTGGCATCCTTGTCAGCATCTTCCTTGAGCTTTTTTTCCAGCTCCCGAGAATGTTTTTCCTCCACGCTCGCACCTGCACCCATCACCCAGTTGTTGTTTTTCCCTCTTCAGTCAGTGAAAGGGGATTCCCAGGAAAGCCTGGGGGGGTGCCTCCAGTGCTTTCCTGTTGGAGCAGCCTTCTTCTCTAGCCCAGCCTTAAGTCAAGACAGATTCTTTCTTGTCTTGTTCTCTTGAGCACCTTCAGTGCCTACTGTTGCTCCCTTCTTGAGCCAATACCAGCCACTTTCTGGCTTAGAGGGATTTTGCCGAACTGGGAATCAGGTGCTCTGAAGCACCCAATGTGGAGCAAGGACAACTGAAGAAGGACCACATAGGAGGCAGCCCCAAGGTCTTCCCCAGGCTCTAATCTTGTGCTCAGTAGCTTAAAGGAATTTCTGAGATAATGCTCCTTCAATCCCTGCACATGCTGAACTCAGCAGTTTCCATTTTTTCATCTGCTCTTGACCTGGACAAGCATCTGAAGAAGGAATACTCCTTCCTCCAAGCTCTGCCTTTTCCTGCCATACTAATTGCATGGGACAATGCACCAATGGGTCTTCATGTGCTTTGATCTCACTCCAGCAATGAGTAAATTATATTAATTATGGTTAATTAATTATGGTTTAAAATATCAGATGGCTGACATCCCCCCCTCCCCCTGCAATGTCAAAAATAATAACACCTCTTGGAGAAAAGGTGTGGGGAACAAGAAACATAGGAAGACAGTTGGGCTAATAAAGCTACTAATCCTATCATATCCAGTGCCATCACTATTAATAGCTAATTAGTAGTTTCTCATGTGGCTTGTAATGTTGAATGTGTGTCTGCATTTGTCTATGTGTATGAGCATCCCTCAGCATAGTATGATGGAATGCTCTGCTGAAGGGGAGTAAAAAGTATTCCAGTCTGGAGTTGATTTGGGGGAGCAAACATGTGACCAAAAATCCTGAAATCTATAGCTGCCATTTCCCAAGGGAAGGCAGACACTCTGGCAAGATTCTTGTAAAATAGGCAATCAGAAATAAAGTATCTACTTGGGCTTATTTGCAAGTAGTTCTGGTTGCTTGAGCCTGAAAAATGGGAATCTGGCCTAAGTAATGATTAGCAAAAGAGGGCTTGTAGAACTGGAGATATATTTAAATAAATGCATTATAGAGGCAGGCAGGACCTAGCTCTAAGTTAACTGTGTCCTGCCAGGAAAAGGTTTAGAGAGCAAGTGGTCTGTGCATGTGTGGCTAGGAACTAAAGGTAGAGGGAAGTCTCCCAAGATGAGCAATCTTATAGCAAAATCCACAATGTATTAAATAAAGCAGGGATACAGAGTAAACAGTTAATTCTCCATCAACATCCCATTGCTCTTTGAAGATAGAGGGTTGGGAAGTGCTGAACAGGAAGTTCCACTGAAGTCACACTCCCAACACCAATTAGGTTGTTGCTATTTGCAAGAAGAAAATAAGAGATATGTGTGCGTCCACTGACTATACACAGAGTCAACAACCAAGCTGGGAAGTGAACCCAAAGTCCCTGATCCAAATCCAGTCCTTTAACCCTCTAGCTCCCAGATAAAATATTACGATCATTCTTCTAAACTTCTAAAAGCCAAGTTTTGTAAACAAAAGACGTCTTTAGTAGTGTAAGAGCAGCAACTGAATTACTTTTGAGGGGGGACATTGGGGTCTACATGTTCAGAGAAAATATTTTTATAGCAAATATGAATGATGAATACTAGAAGAATTGGATGGCTGAAGAATGAGGGTTAAATATTGGAATGCTTGGGAGATTTTCAGACATTGGAAATTGTATATTAAATAAAACAGAAATAGTCAAGCTGGCTGCTGCTGATAGGAATCAGAATATGTGTGCTAAAGTTTCCACTTATATCTATGAAAGCCAAATTCAAGTGATGTGCGGTGATGGTCTGTTGCTTTTCTGTTGCATTGTGGGCTTTCCAGGAGCATTTGTTTGCCCACTGGGGGAAACAGTGCTAATGAAGACAGAACATGAGACGTTCCTGCTTTTCTTTCATTCAAGGTTTGCACAACCGATAGAAGAGTATAATTGTAGTTCAGGATTGAATTGCAGAGTTCTTGGTGCTCTCTGAGCTTGGTTGTTTTCTTGCAGATGTTTTATTACCAAACTATGTAACATCATCAGTTACATCTGCATCAAGGACCCCAAGATTTGCACTATGATAGTCTAGTGCAGTGTTTCTCAACCTTGGCCACTGAAAGATGTGTGGACTTCAATTCTCTGGGAGTTGAGTAGCTGGAAGTTGAGTACACATATTTTCAAGTGGCCAAAGTTGGGAAACACCAGTCTATTGGTTCCAAAATTCCAAGGCGTCCTTCTGATTAGAAGGAGTGCCTGGAAAATCAGTTTGCATCGTCTGAATGAGTAAGGACAACTAACTTTTTTTAAACTACTGCTTACAAAACCTAAGGATAAAGATAAGCATTTATTTATTTAATTTGTTTGCCACTGATCTCGCCACTGGTCTTTATTTTGGAGCAAAGATAATGGAAAATGTGATCTGAAGGTGGAGGACATTGGCATCTCCCCTTTGCCACAATGAGACCACTTCCTTGTCAAACTGCAGATCACAGAAGCCCTGGACATCTGCAAAGGCAATGGGTCTTTTGAACGGATCTGTCCTAGGTGATTAATGGATTCAGGATTCTAGAGGACACCTGGGTCTTTTTTTCCCCTGGCAATTTGGTTCTGTCTAGAACCTGCAAATGGCGAGTGTGCTGAATGAGATGGGAACATGAAGGTCTCTGCCCCGTAGCTGGTCCCAAACCATTCCTTACTTCACTGAGGAGGCGAGGGGAATTAAGTAACTGAAAAGATGCTTATAGCTCTGATGGACCACTGAAAGTAGCCATGATGGAGTACTGGAAAGTGCTCATATGTTGTAGTAGGAAGAGGAAATGGCCTTGAGGAACAGGAGGAAGAGACACTACTAACTGAGTTAACAGTCAGATAAAAGAAACCTCAGTCTGGGGCAGAACTGTAACCTGAGAAAACATCTCAGAAAAAACCCTCTGAGGTCTCATAAAGATCAAGGGAGAGAGGGAAGGAGAACGCACAATCAGACTTGCAAGATTCTGTTACTATAGCTTTATAATAAAAATAATATGGGTCAGCATGACTTCAGTATCCTAGTCCTGTCTACCTTTCAGGATGGACACATGTGAGCCTACATACTGATAACAGAAGTGGACAAGCATTAATTCTCCTCTGTGCTTATTTTATCTGCATACTGTCCAGCGATATCCAAACCCCTTTAGAGAAAATTTGGCAGGGCAATCAGGTTTCTTTGTGGATAAAGGCGTTCATATCATTTTGGGATGGATATTACTTAACATCTGTATGAACTCAAGGAAACTGATGGGAAGCTTAATGGCATGTGTCAGTTTGAGGTGAGGTTTCATTAATTTTCTGACAATATTTTAATATATAATTCTATCAAGGCAAGCAAGATGGTTTGGAGTCTGGAAGTTTTTAGAGACTGGATGGAGTAAAACCAGCTCTGATGAAAACCTAGGAAGGCATTTTTATTGCTCCCTGAGTATCTGGGCACTCTATTAATATCAATCTCAATATTTATGGTATACACGGTTGTTTGTGCCCTGGAGTTTGTGCCCTGGAGTTTGTGCCCTGTAATTTGGGGGATCCTTTTAGACTTGTGGGTTCTTATTTTTTTAAAAATGGTGGAAACCATGGCAGCTTCAGCTGGTACACAAATTACTGTGCAACTTTATCTGGACCAGAATATGAAAGAAATACCTCACTTTACTTAACTATATGGTTGGATTATCACAATGCATTTTGCCTAGAGCAGTTAAAAGGTGCAGGTGGTCCAAAATGCTGCTACTGGTGATTGGACTACTTGCCACTGCAGCATAACATTTATTCTAAACTCACTGCTATGATTGGTATAATGCTTCCAGACTCAATTCATTATCACCTTTAAAGCCTTATATGACACACACACACCACTAGACTAGAGGCACTACCAAACCTTTAGCCCAAATTGCTTGGGCTTATTGATCTTGGATCGATAGGGATATCAATATTTTTTTAATTAATCTTGTTAGTATTCTGCTTGATTTAGTTTTGCTTTGTTGTTCACTGTCCAGAGTCGCAACCGATTACAGCACTTTATAAATACGATAAATGAATCTGGCTGGGTTTCTTTTCTGACTATAAATGTTCTCATTTACGGTGACTCGCAAAAGACTTCCCACAGACGTCTCATTTAAAAAAAACCCAACCCTTTCAACAACAGTGCAAATAGATGGAAGCCTGGAGGCTGTACAGAAAACTCTCAGACCTAACTTTCAGCTTGGCCTTTCCACCTAGTAGCAGTTCCGAGTTTGTCATGAAGTTTCACCAGCTGAAAGAACTTGCGAAGCTGCCTTTTCCTCAGCATCTTGCGAAACAAGGACCATTCAGGCCCTGTAAACATTACAGAGCAGTATGTCTCCTTCTCTCATCTTTCTCCCATGACCATCTATCCCAGGGAGCCATTTCAGCAGACAAAAGACTGGTAGGATACACACAATCCCTGTCAGGTTCCACAACTGCATGCTAGCAGGAAAAAGCCTGTGACATCCATGGAGGGAGGGGGGGGGTTGGCAGACCTGTCCCTGATGGTCCATCCAATTCCTCAACTATGCCAGTGGCAGGAAAGGACAGGAAATGAGTACATGACCCTGATCTCTCCCCCCCACACCGCGTTAAGTTTGCTTAACCAGCTGTTTCAGCACCCCCTAGAGAGGTAGGAGCTCCTGTTGTCTCTTTTCTTATGAACAAGACCTCTTTGTCTCAGGGCATGGAGGGCCAGGGCCAGGCCTAAGAAACCCAATATTTGTCCTTCCCGGATTCATCATCAACCAGAAGCAGCAGAAAACCAGCTACTGGTTACTCCATTTAAAAAAAAAAAAGGGGGGGGTAACTTGTTGCTCCATAAATAAATGGAAAACAAGCTCTGGTTGGGTGACTTTATGGTCAACAGCTATATACGCATCACTAGAATTTCTGCAGAAAGAGCCTTGAGACAAGACTTTCAGAGCAGTCTATGTTTTCATCCACTGAAATGCAAGTGCTGGGCCTTTTCTAGCCTCTCATATTTGGGAGAACATCTAATGCAATGAATCTCTGGACTGTGGAGTTTACTGCACAAGTGGCAACTTTAGCTCTTCGGTATCCCTTTCATATCCCTTTTAATGAAACCTGAATCAGCTTATGGCTTTCAAATCAAAATCTGAAAGCCACAATTTGATGGGCTTCATTAGGTTATTTCTAATAACAGGCGATCTATCCTGGGGATTTTAAAATAAGGAACGATATAAAGCTTGTGAGTCCAGAAAGTTCCAGTCATGATTTTTGTGGCCGTATTTATAGATGGAGTGGAACTGCTTGGATGTGTTATTTGAGGTGTGACCGTTCTTGGCATAGTGAGCCCGGTTCCGTGTGCTACTTCTCAAAAAAGACATGAGAAAAGGACACCATCGAGCTGAAAAAGGAGAAAAGGCCCACATGATCAGGTGGTGAAAATGGGAATGCTGTGATCTTTGGAGTTTGTGAGTTGAGAAACTGGGCTAGTGAAGAGGAGCATGATACAGTTTATAAAGTTACAAGATGTCAAAAAGCAGCCAGATAGGGGTTTTGTTTTTTTTAATTCTCTCGTAAAACCCCAGGTCATCTAGAGAAGCTGAATAATGAGAAATGCAGATAGACCACAAAAAGAAAACAAAACTCCCAAACTAATGACAAAATTCACTTTTTTTTTCATGATGGACAACGGTTCCCAGTTTGGGTTGCTTAAGAAAAAAAGATTAGAGAAAGCCATAACAGAATAGGTATCACCACTTCAAACAGCAATTGTGGGTTCCTATGTTTGGCGGCTTCCCGACATTAACACAAAGTGTCTCTTTGGACAACATGACACTGAAAACTATGCTAGTTTCCTGATATGTTGCTAGCTGGTGGCTTCTTGCTTTCAGAAGGGAACCCAGACTTCCCTTCTCTCCAGAACAGTGTGTGATGTGATAGTTGCAATCTGATACGGCTGCTGGTATATAGCCAATCAGCCCTTTTCTTAGAGTGTGCGATAGTTTGGTTTTTGAGTCACAAAAATTGGCTGGGGAATTTTGCAAATACAACTTCATGAGGTAGAAAGTTTAAAGCGTGTGAGCAAGCATGGGTGATGGTAGATGTGTGAAAACCAACACCCTTGTACCGTTCCCTAGGAGTAAAAGAGTCACAAGCGTTCAATATCAAGCATATCTTCTTATCATTGTAAACGCTTATCCTGGAAGGAGCAGGCCGCAGAAAAAACTGCAATCCTAATCTGGGCCGGCGAGACAAAAGAGCACTCAGTTGAAGATGGGAGTGAAGATGAAGGAGTCTGAAGTCTTCAAAAACAAAGCCAGTGTTTATTAGCTTGTTCTATCCACAGGAATCTCACATTACAAGCGCAACATGGCTTTGCGCCTGACTTCATCATGTGGAGCTACTGCTCAGATGCCCCGTATCTCAGGTTTATTTTTATTTTTTTTATTTACAGTTAATTTACAAGAGGAAATGTACTCACATCACTCAGACTGGCAGAGGAGAGGGGGGGGGCTGCTTTTACGAGGGAAGGTGAATGAAGAAGATCCTATGTTTCCAAGCATGAAAGGGGAACACCTTTTGTTAACAGCAGGTGGTGTACTGCCGGGAGGATGGGTAGGTGGGTGAGGAGGCAGAATCACATAAACTGCAGATTTCTGCAGTTTTCAGCTCTGCTGTGAAGACACTTCCTTGCTGTGCAGACAGAAGCGGAAACAATATAGTTTCCATCACCCTAACTTACTCCAGCTACACATTTAGGCTAATGTGATACAGCTCTGTGCAAGATATTTTCTACACCTACTACCGGTATGCTCATGTAATGGTAGTCCCTGTAGCTTTGTGTAATTAGCTCCATATTATCAAGATCCATAGCCATAGGAAAGCATTTTGTTTTCCTTGCCTCAGTGCACAGATTAATCCAATCAGAGTCAGGATATGCAGAATGCTGCAACTCTGCAAGTAGCTGTCATGGGGCTTACTTTTAATTTCATTTCCCTACGGAGTTAGGGAAGATAAAAATCATGCCTATTATCGATGAAGCTTGGATCGATAGACCCAAAAGCACCAAACTGGTTTCCATTGGGGGCGGGGAGAGACATTCAAGAAATGAGCACAGTGGGAAGACATTCAAGAGAGTACACTAAAATATAAGCTAAATTTGGCATCTTCATCTTTTCATCTAGGAACCCCCTCCCTCTTTGACTGTGCTTATTTGAGGGTGAGAAACATGTGCTCTGTTCTTGTTTCATGTCCTCAACTTATAACCATCGAGACCATAATTTATGTTGCTAAGCAAGGCTGTTGTTAAGTGAGTTGTGCCCAATTTTATGACCTTGTTTGCCACAGTTAAACGGTTGTAAGTGAATCTTGTGTTAAGTTGTTAAGTGAATCCAACTTCCCTCATTGACGTTGCTTTGCCCAAAGACTGGGAAGTTGCAAATGGCAGATTGCATGACTCCGGGTCACAGCAACGGTCATAAATACATCTTGGTTGCAACCATAGGGATGCTGTGATGGTCATAAGTGCAAGGACTGGTCATAAAGCCACCTTTTTTCCAATGTCATTGTAACTGTGAACTGTGTAAATCAAGGACTACCTGTATTATGATTTAAAAGAAGATTGAGAATCTAGCCAAGTTGGCTTCATTTCTGAAGACAAGAGAGAACAGTCAGGTTGAAGGGAGGCAAAATGATTCCATTCAATGAATGCATATTAAACTTTAGCCTGTTTTTCATAAACTCACATTACAATTGAGAGAAAGACAAACAGATCTCCCTGAATCTCCCCTTTCGTGCTCTCACCAGCCTGTCTTTTTCTTACAGTGGCCATGTGACCTGCTGAGTAACGTTGATGCTATAGAATTCTTCTGTGACTATTAGAACATTTTCGGTCAGACTGTTACAGTTCTCCTTGGTTTATATTGCTTTGCTCGATGGGATGCCAGTATCATACTGGACTCCTTATAGGCAATCTGAGATGAATACATTATAGAATTTAAGTTGGGAAACCAAGGCACCGATTCCTCCAAGGTTTAGCAAAGCAGAAACGAGATATCCCAATGGCCATGCACCAATCCTTTATCCTTTCTCCTACTTCGATTGCCATGCTGTCTTTGGTCTTGGAAATGCCTGATGCACGCACTACAGGAGAGTAGCTTTGGTTCATATGTACATTACATCTCCCTGGCATAACTCATTTGGATATGGCCCTCTGTCCCATCAATGGTAAACTACTCAACCAAGCCAGCTGCCTCTGCCCTGAGTGGCCACATCCCATTCACCCTGGGAAGGCACTCCAGTTGAAGCACTGTCAAATCAGAAAGTCCTTTTTGAACTCCTAGAATTGGCTTATTTTCAGTAGCAGGAAGAGCATCGCATGGGTCGTACACGGATATCCTTGATGGAGCACTTCCTTCTTCCTTAAATAGCTCAGGCTCCCTAAGAGTTGCAGTCTCCATAGCAAATTTCCCTGGAGGACGTCCCATCAATATGTGCTTTGTGTCAGAGAGATGTCTAGAAGAGGAAGAAAGTGCTTTGTAGGTGTGGCAGGGGCTTATATACACCTCTGGATGTGTAGTAGCAAGGGGAGTTGGAGTGGGAGAAGGCTTGGTGCCTGACAGCTGCCTTTAACCCCCCCCCCAAAAAAAAAAAACAACCAGAATTGTTTCAGCAATAGTAACAGCAATATCTCAAATTTGCTGAAGACGGGCCAGCCTTAAAAGTCACTGCCCCACTGTTGTGGATCCATAGAGCATTGTGCCCAACTGTGCTAAGACCATAATGGGGAAAGGGAGCTAAAGAAACAGTAACTTTGCCATTGGACATCCTTGAAACTCTCCTTCCCTGACTGGGGTCAGCTATCCACACTTGAGAGGCAGAGAGGAGTTGCTTTGGCTCTGTTCTCTACCCTCCAAGATGTCAATTCTTTTACAGTACCAGAGATACATGTGGGAAGGAAGAGCCAGCTGCCATGGGTGGGGTGGGGTGCCTCTGAGCTCTTTGCCACCTCACATCCAGGCAAGACCCATGTATTATATACAACCTACAAATAAATACTGTCTTGAAAGGGAACAGTGTGTGGTGGTGTGAGATTTCTCATATATATATGAGAAATATATATATATGAAAATGGGGAGTTATAGAACGGTCATCACATAGTCCCTTTCAGCTGCCACTTTCATGTGTGCTGATCCATCTCTGGTTGGTGATTCCGGCGGTTTCGTGGCTTCTTCTGGTCATGCAACTCCTTGGCTTTGAGACCAGCCAAAGTCTCCTTGTGATTGGAGGCCACATGCCGCCAATATCCCTGGCAATACTGATTGATGAGTCCCATCTCGGGCTGTGTGAGCAGCTGGACAAGGTCATGGTACTGAGAGCTGAAGGTGCCTGGCAGGCCAGCTCTCATGGCTGCTGCGGAGGGGACGGGGCCTTCTGACTGGAAGAGCACAGCGTGGACAGTTTCACTGCTCAGTACATGCAGCTGCACTTTGGCTACGGTGTGCTTGAAGTTGTTCTCTGTGGCTGTGCAGGAATACAGGCCCCCGTCTGAGAGCTGCAGGGACCGCAACAACAACCCTTGGTCTGTCCTCAGTACCCGTCCTTCAGTGCGGAGCTGTGGAAAGAGAAGCAGGAGAAAAAAATGGTTAGTAGAGCTGGATCAGCCAGGCTTGGAGATATTAGAACAAAATGGTAGGGAATGAAGTAACCGCAGCTCAAAGTCTTCCTGGAGCCCTTTAAGGCTTCTAGTACACTACTATTTTCTATTAGAACAGTTATAGCATTTTTTAAAACAAAACCTCTACTGCAGTCATAATAAGGAGCCAATCCTGGCCTAGGGCTCATTTCCTATTCTTTTCCCCAGGAGCAAATGAGAGTGCAGGCAGGACTATATCTCCTGCTTGAGAAATTATGTATGTTGGGAGGGGAGAAAGAAAGACCAGCTTTAGCTCAACTGGGTTGAGAAGACTTCCGGAGCATACTCCCAATCTGGCACTCTCTGTATCATCCTCTAACCAGCCATGCCCAATGGCTGTGCAGTTTTGGGTGAAGGAAGCTACAGCCCAACTCATATGGAAGTACTGCCTTATGAAACTCAAAGCTTAAAGGCAGCTCTGCTCTTTGCTTCTGAAATATGGAAGTTTCCAAGACGGTTGTCAACTAGGTAGCGTGAGCATTCTGGGTGCCTTTTAGTATCCAAAATATCAATTAAAAATACTCTAATGCCAGTGAAGACGTTGAAAGCAGGCTCAAGGGAGAGAATGAAAGAGCCACATCTCAATCAATCAGAATACCGGTAGAGCTGGAAGGAACCTTGGAAGTTTTCTAGTTCAACCTCCTGCTCCAGTGGGAGATGCTATATCATTTCAGACAAGTGGCTGTCCATTTCTCTCAACATAAAAGTCAGAGGAGGGATACCCCTCCCCCCAAGCCCTCAACTTGAATGCAGACTCCTCCTTCTCTACCATGTGTTCTAACATATCCATCCCATTTCTCTGCCTACTTTCCCAAAAAGTCTTTCCTCCCTTGGTTGTCTGTTCACCTCTTTTCTTCGGTCACTGTTGTCTCTTTGCAGGAGCCATTTGATGGTAGCTTGAGGGGAGCGAGGCTGGCATTCAAGAAAGGCTGTGCTTCCCTCCACTCCATACTGAACAGCCTCCACTGAGTTCTTGCTGGCTGGAAGTGGGAGAAGGAAGAGATAACCAGATGATGGTTTACAAAGGGGGACATGACATCTTTGTAGCATAACCTAGACTAATCAAAGGCTATCTACCCAAAAGAAGTGACCACGTTTATTATCAGACATTCTTTTCAGGTGATTACCCACACAGTACACAGACTTTCAGGGAGTATGACAACAACTGGCTGGGTTTTTTGTGATCTGCTTTAGAAAATCACACCGTGGTTCTGGGTATATATGTCTATGCATGTGTACATGTGCATAGGACATGAAAATCCATGGCATTATGGAACACTATTTGCAACCCATGAATCCTCCTGATGAAAAAGCTGGTACTTCATGAAAGATCTAATACTTTTCTGCAGATGGAGAGGAACTATTCCTCTTTGCAACTATTATCCTCTACTTGATATATCACCTGGTGGAATCCTTGGTGCTGCTCTATGAGCTTGTCTGCTTGCAGACATTTCATTACCCAGTTAGGTAACATCAGCAGTGTGAATGCTGCTGATGTCACCTACCAGTAGTTGGGTAACAGTGAAATATCTGCAAGCAAACATCCAAGCTCAGAGAACATCAAAGACTCCACAGTTCAACCCTAAGCTACAAACACTGTCTTCAATTGGGTACCACTTTGCTTTTTTATATATGCAACTGCTTCCTTTCATTTAGACCAATGTTTTTCAACCTTAAAAAGTTTCAGATGCATGAACTTCAACTCCCAGAATTCCTGGCTGGGAAATTCTGAGAATTGAAGTCCAACACATCTTAAACTTGATCTAGAGCTTGGTATCTCTAAGCTTAGCCAGTTTGCACTGCTGTTTTATATGAGCCTATACTATTGAAATTATTGGAATTTATCCTCAGAGATGCCAAATAAAATATTGCAAATATAGGTATTTTATAGATTGTGTAAGTTAGTTACAAATCCATCTACAGTGAAACAAGGACATACAAAAATGCTGGCCTGAATACATTCATGTTCCTTTTTCTGATTGCACCTATTCATTCATCCAACACGAAAAAGCCTCTTTCTGCTTTATCCCTGTCTGCCTATTTTCTGTGCTGTGACCGTGGACACCAGTCCACATTACCTATGAAGGAAACTCTTAGTAAGTGTTCAAAATATATTAACCAAATATATAAATGTGTGCCTATTTAGAAAACATTTGTTGTAACTGAACACTTCATAAAGTCAGTGAGCTTTATATAGGTATTAATAAGCATAACTCATTGTGGTTGCAGCATCAGACAAATGGACATAGGAATGAGGCTGTAATAAAAACACTGGATCAGGGAATCCTTTTAAAGTTGCCTTCTTCACCTTATCCCACAAATGAATCTGCACAACTCCAATGTCTAAACATTTGGTTGTTATTATTTTTATCTTCCAAAACAAAAATAAGGGATTAAGAATTAACCTTTCATGAATCTTCTTGTAGAGATATGAGGAAGAAAGATATCATGGTTGTACCCATGCCTCAAGTTGTTCCACCCTCCACTGATCTCTTCTGGTAAACTAGCCATTTGCGTCTCTTTTGTATGGATTAAAATCGTATGTGAAATGCAGCTGCAACCACCTTTACAGACAGCGGGCCAGGAGAAGCAGAGCCACGGTTCCCCAAGACTTCCAGTGCAGGATATGCTAAACTCTGTTTCCTAGAGACTAAGAATATGGTACCCACCATTGGAATTGTAACCCCTGCACTGACGGATAGGGTTGCCATGCCGGACATCTTGACGTCTGCTACGTCTGCAGTGAGGAAAGAAGCAGCCAGATCAGCAACTGAAATCTCAGATCCTACCACCAACAGTAGAAACAGCAACATGATAGAAAGCCCTTGTAATCCACATCATTATTCTACTTTTCTAGTGCGTACCCACGCAGAGAAACTTTCAGTAATTCTCAGCCAATAATGAAAAATCTCTAACATCTTCCTAGAATCGGTATGCTGGTTTGCGGGTTTCAAAACTGGCTGGTACTTCACAGTTATCACGAAATTCCACATGTGACACTGATATGAGTAGGGTGACTACCCAGTCTACCCTCTCTCTCTCTATTCCAAAAAGCAGCATGGCAAAACCTCAATTAACCTAAACTGTCTTGGGCAGTTTAGTTACATATGAGCCATCTAGGGGCAAACATGGCATACAGGGATATAGTTAAGCGCATTAGAGGCGTAAGAGGTGTTAGAATTCATGAATTAAATTAGGGAAAGGAAGGTATGGTGTGTCTTTGTGAAACAAACCACCAATAATAACAGAACACCCCCCGCCCCCGAGGAATGATGTAACAGATCTGAGTGAAGGTGGTTGATTTTGTGGAGTGGAGCTGCAGGAAAGTGATGTAGGTTTAATCATGCTTGAAAGGATTAAAATGCATTTCAGAAAGTTGGAAGTAGTGGATGGATGGAAATAAGACAAGAGAGTAAAAAAAAGATAACTGGGCTATTCAGAAACCCAAGAATGATTTGAGAATTATGATGAGAGTGAATATCTATTTAGAAGAAGATCTGCTAGTTTCAGACACATAGTTTAAGCATAGATAGATAGATATAGATATATAGATATAAATATACACATACACATACATATACACACACAACAAAGGAATTAGTATAAATCTAAAAGGTATGATTTATTTATTTATGATGAAAGATTGAAAGAATTAATAAAGGAATGATTAAAATGATGAGATGTTCTAAACATGAAAACAGACCATTCTTTTTTAGACAATAGACCTCAGGAAATATCATGAAACATGACTGTAAGTATAAATAATCTTCCAGTTGAATGAAAAGCGGATGTAAGGAAAGAGAATCCAGCAGCTTTTTAGAAAAGAATAAAAACAATTAAGTTACAAAGTGCCATGGATGTGGAGTTCTGTTAATGGGAAATATGTAACAAGATGCTTAGTGAACTATGAAAATAGAAAAGGTTATTAAAATAGATGCAAGTTAGAGAATAATTGCTGCAAACCCAGACAGTGAAAAGAGATATAGAAAATACACACTGATTTTGATGAAAATAAACAATTCAAGTGGATGAAGAGGGCTAAACAAGATGCCCTGTTCAGTGAAGTGGAAGAGCTGAATTAAGAAGCACTGAAATTATCTGGGATCAAACTGAAGCGAGGGAACACTGGAAGGCCTATTTTGGAGAAGTGTATAGGAATGACAGTGGTATGTCAAATACAAGGCAGTGATGTGTTTAAAAAAATATGAAGAATAATCATAGATGCTGTTAAGAGTTTTGAAAAGTGGTAAGCCTGTAGGTGTTGTGGTTTAAAAGGAGAAACGTGAATTGCTGAGCAACTTATTGAACAATATCTGCTGTTTGTACTTGCACCTGGCAGTTGGAAGAATGTATGCTGAAAGAAGGAAAAACATCTATGTATAAGAAAATGCTGCTTCTGTTGGTTTTTTTTTACCACAGTCTTACGAGGTGTATGTGGTAAAACCAAAAGAGATAAGAATAAGACTGGATGCATGATGAACAAACAGGGATTAAATAATCAAGTCAGTGACCCAAATGAAAGAAATATATCACAGACTCGTAGGCAGAGGTGGGATTCAGCTGGTTGGACTGGTTCGAGCGAACCAGTTGTTAAAATACTGCCCAGTTTGGTGAACTGGCTAATCCCATCACTGGCTGCCCTTGCCCCTGCCCATTTTTTGGGTTGTTTTTGGCCATTTTCCGGCTCTTTACAGGTCGGTTTTGGGCTATTTTTCAGCCTGCTTTTTGCCCGAAAAACAGCCTGAAAATGGCAGACAAACAGCCCGAAAATGGCCCAAAAAGGAACGAAGGAAGGAAGGAAGGAAGGAAGGAAGGAAGGAAGGAAGGAAGGAAGGAAGGAAGGAAGGAAGGAAGGA
>JANHFL010010041.1:0-16812 GCA_032468155.1 Oxyrhabdium leporinum | reverse complement strand
TTTTTATATTTTTATGTGAACCGCCCCGAGTCCTCGGAATGGGGCGGTATAAAAGTTTAAAGAAATAAATAAATAAAATAAATAAATAAATACTAGTACTTCACATGATCTTGATCTATGCCTCTGTTTATACAAACCAGGATTGTATTAGCTTTTTTGGCTGCTGCTGCACACTGCTGGCTCATATTCAAGTGGTGTGATCATTCACTAGGACTCCCTCTCACAGTTACTGTTTTTGAGCCAGGTCTCACCTAATCTGTACTTATACCTTTGGTTTTTCCTGCCTAAATGTAAAACTTTGCTTTTCTCCACATTGAAATTCATTTTGTTGGATAGGACCCATTGTTCAAGTCTGTCAAGATCCTTTTGGATCCTGAGCTAGTGGTCTGGGATGTTGGTGATTCCTGCCAGTTTAGTATCATCTGCATATTTGATGAGTTATCATCAAAAAGGTTATTGTGATCAATAATAATTTGTGGTTTGATGATTAGCTATATTGATTGAATCTATAGGGGGTAACATCCTGTCAGTGTTAGGATTACTTCACAACTTAGAGCAGGGGGTCAAACTCGATTTCATTGAGGGCCGCATCAGGGTTGTGTTTGACCTTGGAGGGCTGGGGGTGGGCGTGGCCATGGTAGGTGTGACACAGGACTCATGTCAAGGACACCTGTGATGGCAGGACTTCCCTGAGACCCACCCTCACTCTCATTATAACCTACCTTCCTTCCTTTCTTCCTTCCTTCTCTTCCTTCTCCTCTTCCTTCTCCTTTCTTCTTCCTTCTCCTCTTTCCTTATTTTTCCTTCCTTGCTGACTTCCCATCTTTTTCTTTGTCTTTCCTCTTTCTCTTCTTTCCTTGCATGCTCAAATGCAAAAAGGGAAACGTTTCTCTTTTTGTTTTGTTTTTTTGTTTTGATAGTCCTCTACCAGCAAAAATGGAGCTTGGGGAGCTGTATGTGGCCACCCTGGGCCTCATGTTTGGCTTGGATTGCCTCCTGCAGCCCTCTGCCAGCAAAAATGGAGACTGAGCTCCATTTTTGCTAGCAGAGGCACCTTGGGCTGGTCCTTTGCTGTTTCCAGGCCATCCCCGCAGGCCAGATCTAAGCACCCTGCAGGCCAGATGCGGCCCTCAGGCCTTGAGTCTGACACCCCTGACTTAGAGCAATATATGTTCTAACCAGTCATTGTGGCAGTGTTTTTCTTCCAAAATACTTTTTCCCCAAGCCTTCAACATTTTGATTTTTATAAAGATTTATTATTGTCTTTATAGGAAATTTTCTATAGACATTGGCTATGTTTGCACAACATACTAGCCAGATCAATTTAAACCTAGCAACTAGATTCGTACATATTAAGTTTTGATGGTATTAACCTTAAGGTTGTTGTTTGTAACACTTTGTTTTGCAAGCCAATTTCATCTGACTTGTTTATAATTCAGAGTATTACACAAATACAGAAAATTGGTTAACTAAGTCATCTGAGCACAATTATTGAAAAATGTTATGGAAATTACTGGGTTTGCAGGTAATATGTGCTTATAAAATTAAAATTACCTGAGGTGATTTTTGAAAGTCTACTCATGTTCATAGATAACTGTAATGAGGGTTTGCAACCACAGTGCTGCTAATCACTAACAATATTTCCTTGCTCCCCAGAAAAAACCTTCAGAAAAAACACTAGTTTCCTACAGCAAAATATGAATGATATTGCAATTACAAATCTATAACTTGTGCTCATATTTTGAATACTATAGCTATCATACAGTATTGTTTATCATAAGCCTAGTAAGCAGTAGCGGTGTTTTGGAAAAAAAACACTGCCACGGTGCTTCATATGGAAGGGTGCCCAGGACAGATGCTGCTTAAGATGGTAAAGAATATCACAAAACAATAAAGCAAAAACTTCATAGATATATGCTGTTTTGTTGTTATGCATAATGTGTATTATGTTAATATTAATTATCCATTCTATTTGTGTCAATCATCTTTTCAAAACATTAAAAATAGTATTGCAATCCAACAATATAGGTGCCAGAAAAGAATAGATCATTCATTTTCTATTGCTATTGACAACAAGAAATGTTAAATAGTAGGATGTTAGGGAAAAACGTGTTGCTTCTCCCCATTGTATCCTTATGTAGGAGTTGTCAGGCCCCCCTCTCATTCTAACTCAAGAAAGTAGAACTCTTGAAACTTGGAATTTCAAACAGGATACTTTTTATTGAGCAGAAGTGATAGGAGGCAAAGTGAAAGCAAGTTCTAAAGTTTTAACAAAGAATACAGTAACTTTTAAGGTACCCAAAATCCCACCCAGGTCTTGTGATGGCCACTGGCCAATCCAAAGGTACAAATATGCTTTGGTAATGGTCGTTTCGAAGAGGAGATAAGGACCCTTAGAGGGCCTCAATCAGGAATGTAACAAGATTGAGAAATGAAAGTGTAGGACAGCGAAAGTTATGCTAATAGGATTTATAATGTCCTTTCCCCTCCGTGCCAGGCAGTGGAAAGTTACAGGAAACCATTCTCCCTCTTCCTCCCCTGGAAGAATGGCAGATACACATTTGGGGATCTGACATATGGACTCCCAGAATTCTCCAGCCAGATATCAAGGACTTTCCACAGAAGATTGTGGAGAATAATAGAGCTAAGAATCTGTGGGAGTTCCAGATCCAGAAGGAAAGGAGACATTAGATAATCAACCAGACACTGTAGTAGTAGACAAATTAATAGACAAAGACCAGAAGAGCTCGGGAGGCTAGGCAAGCGGGGAGAGGCAAGGTGCTCCTCGAAATGAGTGATGTTGAGTTGACCACACCTACCCAGTCACATGACCACCTAGCCATGCCCACTCAGTTACATGCCCACCCAGCCATGCCCACCAAGTCACATGCCCACCCAACCACATGACCACCCAGCCACACCCACCCAGCCATGCCCACAGAACTAGTTGTTAAAAAATTTGAATCCCACCACTGGCCCTTCCCCTTTAAGAGTCAAAACCCCAAACTGAAATTCCCAGCTGAGAGGAAACAAGAGCAGCCACTCATGCTAATTGAAAGTCTGGGCATGCTGCCAAAAGCCATTAACGGGCTGTTACAAGAAACAACAAAATTTGACCACAAAAGCTGCCTCAGAAACACTTGTATAGAGCAATAAAGATAAGGGGAATTAAAGCTAAAAATAGCTCACTGAGTTTCCAGATAGCTCACTGAGGCACACCAGAACACCTTTTTCCTACCTTTCTGACAGAATTAACCCTTAGGATAGGAAAAAAACCAAAAGACCCAGGACTAGGATTAATCCACTAACGCAGGAAAAACAAAACCCAGGGCAATCACCTCAGCTAGAGGCACATAAAAACCCATCAAACTGCAGGAGCTTCAAAGGATAATTAACTATAAAAAGGCACAGGCTTACAATCCCAATTTGCTAGCCAGCAAGGAATGCTTGAGTTGAGTCACTACATCCACTTGTCTTCCTGAATTAAAGGATTCTGCTTTCTGGCAGCTTGCTTTAGTGTCAATTTCTTCTCAGCCCTGGTGGGACTGGGGAAGGAACTAAGGAGATGTCTTCCAATAGGTGGAAATACAACATCAGGACAGTCTTTTCTGGTCTCCTTGCCAGTTCTCATGTGACTTATTCCAAAATTGGAAACAACTTCAGAAAAAAATAATCACAATTTGTCTAACCTTAGTTTACATATTTATTTTCTCTTTTTATATGAACAATACAATAGCAACTTGCACTTGTGTGCTGATTAGAAAAAGATGTATGGTCTAATTCCATTTTAAATTGCACATGTGAAAAAAGAAAAAAAAGCTAATATTCCATGGCAGAAACTTGAAAGTATTATTAAGACTCTCAGCACATAGCTTATAGTGTTTTATGAGTTTTTAATATTCATTAATTAAAGCCATATGAGTATCAAACCTCTCAGAGCAGAATAAACAGTTTGGTCATCCAACCATATAAGTAGTAGCTATATGTATCATATTGAAAGCTCAGAACTGTAAAGTAAAAAAATACCAGCAATCATCATGTAAATGTTCTGATAAAATTCATTGGCCTTCTTATCATTTAACCATACAGTGTGAAATAAATAGGAGATGGAATGAAACAAGACATATTGTACATCTCAAACTGGAAATATTCAGGTGACTTTAAAAGATGTCATTTGCTCTAGAGAATATTCATTTATTTACGGTAAATTATTTATGGAGAAATGATATTGATATAGTATGTATATTATTTGGTTGTGAAGTAAATAATGTACATTTCAGTGTATAAATATTAAAAATTGTCTATCTTTATTATTTATTCACAAGTAGAACAAAATTAATAAAACAGAGTTCTAAACCTATCAGAGACTGCTGTCCTGTTGTGTCCCTGTGAGAAACAATTGTCTGGAACATTTGTGGATGATTTAAAGTGCTCTCCTTGTCCAGAGTAGAGTTGGAAAAAAATGGTCTGCTTACTAGCTTTTTATTCCCTTATGGTTGTTGGCTCTGATTTTAGCAGAGCCATCTTCAATTCACCATTTGTTCTCTGGATATCTCCCAGAATAAAACAAAAAATTGAAGGCCCATAAAAGCATAGAAATGGTAAACATAATCCAGCTTTAGTTTATTAGCCATCATCCAGACTCTTTGGAGAATGTGAACTATGGTGGAATGTGAACTTTTGTGCTTATTCAAACATGCAATTATTCACTGTAATGTGAATATTAATGTGACCTTTTTGTTGTAGTTTCACAACTGTTTGTCCATTCAAGGATAAAACTAATTTAAAAGGATGAAAGAAAGTTGGACTTGTGCAGCCAATGCTGCTAGTTTGATGTTCTACAATTTACTATATGTTGTTTATACATATAGCAATCTTCACAGATGAGGAGCCTACATTTACCATAAACCTCTTACAATCAGAATTCTTGCTTTTATCATATCATTAGAAACCCAAGAAATCATATTACCACTCCAAATATGTCATGCTTTCTTTTAGTTCCTCTGTTCCAAATCTATGTGTGAGACCTGAAGCCAATTTGGGAGCATTTTCAGGGCTGACACAGCAAGGCCAGTTTGGAGCTGTGGGAATGTGAGAGGGGAAATAGAGATAGCTGGGGGATGTGTAACCGAAATAACATTCTTTCCCATGGGAGCCAAAGACACCCTACCAGGTGTTGGAAAGGCATGGACAAAAGCTGGCCAGAGTTGGGATTGCGACCTGATTGGACCATATGATGGACATGTGACCTGAGGGCAAGAAATTTGGGGTTTGATTTGGGTGGGGAAAACCTCAGGTCCTTCAGGGTTAGGTTTTCTCCAGCTGTGCCAATATGACATTCCTAATAAATTCATACTTTGAGGAAACTCTAGGCCTCAGAGTTTTGATTGCTTTGGGTCCATTACTTTGAACCCTGACACTAACCTGACTCTCGAAAAAAAAAAACAAGAACAACAACCAAGAATCTCTCCAAGCATATGAGGCTGGTGTCCAGGGTCCTGAGTTCCAGCTGCTTACCCAGGAGATCAGGCAGCGGGAAGACTCAGGGAAGATGGAGAAGAAGATGGAAGAGAAATCCACCAACACCAGTGGAGCCACGGGAGCTGGAGGAACCTGTGGGGACAGCTCCGGGAGCCCCAGTTTCCCCTTGGCAGCTGAGCGGATGGAAGCAGCAGCAACAGAGGTTGAATGCCAGCTGGGTGCCCAGCCCAAGGAGCATGTGCCCTGGCCATCATCTCAGGAGCTCCACCAGTGGGTGATGGCTCGGGAGGCAGCATCGGATCCCCAGTGCAGCAGGAGCCAGTGAAGTGGCCGATGGCCCAGGAATTATACTGGACTAAGGAGGACCTAGCCAACCACCTGGTGTTCCAGGAACCCCAGATTGCCACAGCTCAGGCAGAACGCACCACAGTTTTCAAGTGGAGAGCTATGAGGCCCCTGGACCTCAGCAAGTCCAGAGAATGGGGAATCCAGTCACCATCGAGAAGCCAGTCCCTGGCAAGCATGCCAGAAACTTTCTGCCAGTTGAGCATCAGCATCTTGGGTCAGCATCTTACAGGTGGTCAACCTGTCATGGTCCTGGCCCAACTGACCTTCACCTTCCCCAGTGAAGAGAATGTGACTGCCCAGAGCAGGGTTTCCTCTTCATTTCACTCAGCACAAAGCAGATCGCACCTAAGCCTCTCTCGCTGGGCCCGATCTACCGGACTGATAGCTCAAACTGTGATGCTATCAGCCAGCCACTGGGGCCTCTAGGCCAGTCCATCCAGGGCTGCAGCAAGGGGCTGTGGGCCTACCAAGGCCAGGCAGTCCACCTCACCAGCCACCCCTCAGGCTGCCACCAGCAGACCAAATCCCTCCCGGCTGGGCATACTACCCTGGCCAGGGGTGGATCCAATACCAATGGATGCCAGCACCCCTCCATAGACAGCCACCAGCAACGTGCCCCCCCCCATGCTTTAGAACCACTTTTGATGGGAGCCCTGGAAGCTAGCATCCTTCTTGAACTGGACCTGATCCCACCTCTATGCTACAGAGGTCAATTCCAATCCCACCAAGAGATGATTTCAGCCATCACTGACAACATGGAGGGTGAAGCAGCCAAGTGGGTGGCGCAACTACACAATGAGGGGGCTCCCAAACGTGAGGATGCCGATGAGTTTCTGCAGCTACTGAGAACCTGGTTCAAAGACACGGGTCAGGGACAAGAGGCAGAGGCTGAGATCAGAGACCTCAAGCAAAAAGGACATCCCATGAAGGAACTGTTGTGGGAATTCTGAAGAGTGGCAGGAAAACTGAGAGACTGGCCAGAGCACCTCCTTGTCCACCACTTCAAGGAGGTCCTAGACCAGGACCTTTGGCAGGCTTGCACCTTCTGAGGGGTTCCTGAGCATATGCAGAAATGGTACAGGATGGCGGTTGCCATAGACCTCAAGATTAATCTGCACCAAAAAGCCATGTCAGACTAAAGCCTAAATGAGCCCTGGGTCACCAAAGCAGTGCGAGGCAGCCGGAAGAACCAAAACCTACCTCAACTGCAGCCATTAAGTGTTTCAGATGTGGCCAACAAGGCCACTGAGTATCAAAGTGCCTGGCCCCGGCACCCGTCCCCCAGGCTCGGACCTCAGCAGAGCCCAGAGCAAAGAGGACCCTGTGCAAGCCAGCGGACAAGGGGAGATACACTCAGTTGAGGTTCCTCCCCCCTCTGCCAAAGGTGGGGGGGAAACTCCAGCTTCAGAAGCCCCATAGTCTGCCCCAAGCAGTGAGGCCAGTGAAGACGACCCAATGCTAAATGAGGCCATCCGCCCCTTCACCATAAGATTGTGAATAGTGGTGCCCAGGATGGGAGCCCAAGGGGACATAGACACTGGGTGCACCAGATGACTAATCAGCCTCCCCACTGTTCAGAAGCTAGGGATAAGCATGTTGCCCCTGGCACACCCCATACAGTTTGAACAAGCTGATGGGATATTAATAGGCAGAGCTCCAGCCACCCTAATCACAGAGCCAGTGTGGCTTGAAATTGGCTGTCACTGGGAGCTCATTTAGTTCGTGGTGGCACCAAGAATGACAGTTATACTGGGCCTCACCTGGCTGAACAAGTGGGGTCCTGCCATCACGTTGGAAGATGGCTATAGGAAATTAAAAATAGGAATGGGACCATCGCCACTGCACCTTAGTGACAAGACCCAACAGTTGGGATCGCCACACGATCCCAGCACCTGTGGAAAAGTTGCCACCTTTGCTGATATGCCTCCAGGTTGGCCCCAAGTTCCCAAAGAATATGGGGACCTGGCTGACACATTCAGCTAACAAGAAAGCAACACCCTACCCACCCCACTGACCCACCAATTGTGCGATAGAATTCATACCAGGAGCCAAGCTGCCTAAGCCAAAGATATATTCCATGACCCACAGGGAAAGGGACGAGCTGAGGAAATACATCAACACCAACCTAGCAAGGGGATTCATTCAGGCCATCAAAGCTAGGTGGCCACCCCTGCGCTCTTTAAAGATAAAAAAGATAGGTCGATGAGGCTCTGCATTGATTTTAGAGGAATTAACATTGTGTGTGGAAAACACCTACCCCCTGCCCCTGATGAAGGACATGCTAAGCCACCAAGTGAAGGGGAAGGTATTCACCAAGCTAGACCTAAGAGAGGCTTACTACCAGGTGTGAATCAAAGAGGGAGATGAATGGAAGACAGCCTTCAACTGCCCATTAGGCAGCTTCCAGTTTAAAGTCATGGCTTTAGGACTACAGGGAGCCCCTGCAATATTCATGCAATTGATTAACGAGGTGCTACATGAGCACCTCTACAAGGGTATCCTAGTCTATCTGAATGACATTCTCATATTCAGTGAGACATTAGAAGAGCACACTAAACTAGTGTGCCAGGTCTTGAAGACACTCCTAGAAGCTAAACTATATGTGAAGCTGTCAAAATGCAAGTTCCACAAGACTGCCCTAGACTACCTGGACTACTTAGTGTCAAAGAGGGAATTGAAATGAACCCAGGAAAAGTAAAAGCAGTGGTAGACTGGCAACCCCCATGCACCCACAAACAACTTCAGAGCTCCCTCGGGTTCGCTAACTTTTATAGGCAGTAAAAGTGGCACTATCCCTGACAGAGATATTGAAGAGGGGGAGGAGCTCCGAAACTGTGACCCAGCCAGCTACTGTCTTGGTCCCTGGACTGCCATCGAGCATTCAAAAAACTGAAGAGGCTGTTCACTGAGGAACCCATCCTCAAACACCCTGACCCCAAATGGCCATTTGTGGTCCAGGCAGACTCCAGTGACGTGGCCATAGCAGCAGTGCTGCTGCAAGCCAACGCTCAGGGCCAGCTACAATCCTGCATTTATACTTCCCAAAAACTCACCAACACTGAAGGGCGGTGGGCAGTGTGGGAAAAGGAAGCCTATGCTGTCTGATGAGCCCTCCTCATCTGGAGACACTTCCTAGAGGGAAGCTGAGTATCGTTTGAAGTTTGGACTGATCACAAAAACCTAGAAGCCCTACACCCTCCCCATCCAAAAAAACCCCTCTCTCCCAAACAAGTCCTCTGGGCACATTTCTTCAAATGGTTCAACTTTGATTTAAAGTACATCCCAGCGGGGAAGAATTTGCTTCCTGATGCCTTGTCCATAAAACCACAGTTCAATAGCTGTGGTGAAAAAGTAATCCATGTCATCATCCTTCCCTCTCAACTAGTGGCTCAAGCCACCACCAGAGGCCAAGCCAGGCACTGAGACACTCTTGGGGGGGGGACGGACCCAATTACAGGGACCTTGAAAGCAGCACTCCTGGCAGACCCATGGTGCAATCACAACAAGGATTCCTTGACCCTCAAAGATGGACTAGCGTGGAAGAGGGCCGAGCTGTATGTCCCCTCCAGCTTGAGGCTTCAAGCACAGCCATCATTCCAAACTTGCTGGACATTTTGGTTACTTGAAAACCCTGCATTTAATCAGGAGGAAGTTTTGGTAGCCTAAGATGAAAGCAGACATGGAGGACTATGTAAAGAGCTGTGCCACCTGTGCTGCCATGAGAAAAGACCTGGGAATGCCTCCCCCGCCTGGCCTCCTCCAGCAAGTGGCAGACCTACACCAGCCCTGGGAAGAGATTGCCATGGATTTTATAGTCGAGCTCCCAGAGAGTAGTGGGAACACAGTCATTTGGACCATGATTGACTTATTAAGGACAGTCTGCTCGGGGTTACCCTCAGCCAAAAAACTAGCTAGGATGTTCATAAGACAGGTATACAGGCTACATGGAGTGCCCCGCAGAATTATTTTTGACAGGGGGGTCCAATTTACTGCTAAGTTCTGGAGGGAATTCCTACAAGCCATAGGGTCCACCCATGGACTCAGCTCAGCTTTTCATCCAAGCATGAATGGGGCAGCAGAACAAGCAAATGCTGTGGTAGAACAGTACCTAAGGTGTTATGTGGACTACCAGCAATCTAATTGGGCAGACTTTCTGCCTTTTGCCGAGGTAGCTTACAACAATGCAGTGCACAATAGCACTGGACTGACCCCTTTCCAGGTCACTAGTGGCATGGAGTTTGTCCCCATGCCTGAATTACCCCAGGAACTGCCCTCCATGTCCTTGAGTGAGTGGATGGAATCACTGAGGCAGGGGTGGGAAAATATGAAGTGAACTTTAGTAGAAGCAGTGAAAAACTGTTAAAAGCAAGCCGACAATGCCGCTCCCCCCATCCTCCTTTCCAGGTTGGAGACAAAGTATACTTGTCAACAAAGTATCTAAAACTAAAGTTAACAAGTAAAAAACTGGGTCCAAACTTCATAGGGCCATTCCTGATAGTGAAGTGATAAACCCTGTAACTGTTCAGCTTAGACACCCACGCTTGTTAGGGAAAGTGTATCCAGTGTTTCATAGCAGCGTGTTAAAGCTGGCTGTAAGCTCCCAGCTAAGGCTGGTAGACCGGGCAGCCCTGAAACCCATCATAGTACAAAGAGAGACCCATTACTACCTGTGGTGCTCAGAAAATAAGACCGAGTCTTATTTTTTTTAAAAAAAATGAAAATAAGTACTTGGGCTTATTTCCGAGAAGGGTCTTATTTTTTTTGAGGTGCAGCAGGCCAGACTCAATGAGCTAGATGTGCTGTGGATGCACCGTCACCGCCTGGGAGGAGAAGAATGCACCAGAGCCCAAATGCTGGGCGTTGCCAGACTCAGAAGCCAGGGATCCTGCAGGGATCCTGCAGGCATCCTGGGCACATAAAGGCCACAAAAATCCCTGGGCTGTTTGCAACTCAAGCGAGCCATGAGTGGGAGCAGCGGCACTGCCTTGAGGTTTGTCATACTGGCGCAGCCTCTTGGAGCAGGACCCTGCAAGACTTGTTGTGGCATTGCAATCATGAATGGCAGCACCTCCGTGAGCTTCATCACAAACTGGAGCCTTTTTCACGAATGGCAGGAAAATGGGGAGGGGAATTTTCCTGCCTGTCATCCATTCCTCAAGCTCCCTCTCTGTCCCCATTTCCTGCCTTTCGCAAAAATGGCCCCATTTCGAGCCTTCAGCATATCCCAGGACCCTGCAAGCCCCCCCCTCCCCATGCCCATGCTGCCATTCATGTTGGCCATGCCCATTCCCCTGGGCTGATTTTCGGGGTAGGGGTAATATTAGGCCCACCCCTCAAAAATTGGGATTGGGCTTATTATTGGGGTGGGTCGTGTTTTCGGAGAAACAGGGTAGGTGAAAAAAATAGACTCACACATGCATTGGGGCCGTTTGCAATACCTAGTCCACTGGAAAGGATACCCCTTATCTAAAGCCACCTGTGTTAAGAGTTGGGGTGTGAAAGCTGGCAGGTTGATTAAACAGTTCCATGACAAATACCCTCATAAGCCCAAGGGGCCACCTGTGGAGGGGGAGAGGTTGAAGGTGATACAGATTAACCTCCCTTTGATATTCTCTTCAGGAGGTCCTTCTCAACTGAGGTGGGCCAGCTTGACAGCCCTGAAGCCATTTTGAGAGCATCTTCAGGGCTGACACAGCAAGGCCGGTTGGAGCTGTGGGAATGTGAGGGAGGAGATGTGAATCTACCAAAATTTATTTCTGGCTTAGCCAGAAATGTAGAAGAGATTCAAGATATTGAATACATACATTGATCAGCGCAGAATGTATAACAAGGTATCTATAGACACATGCACAAATGAATTAATTTCAATGGAGTAGCCAAATTGTTATGAAATGCTCAAATTCTTTAGCTCACTTCAGATGACCTACTCTGTCTTAGTCTTAGAGTTTTCTAGATATATTCAACTGCCATATAACTTGGCTCAATTTCCTACATAGTTGTTAGGCTTGGAAAAGACCATGGTTTCCCCCTCCCAAAAAACAACAACAACAACAAAACAAAACCCTGCTACATAGCTACCAGGCTATGTTTAGATAAATTTGCTTGGAAAGGAAGAGGTAATTTTACATTCTTAACATGCTGCACAAAAGTAGCACAAACATTGTCTTTCTAGATCAGCCAGCATTCTATGGCCAACATTGGTCAGTTATGAGCTAGCTGATTCAAATTCAAAGCTAGCTGATTATCTTCCCTTGTTTGCTCTCAGAATTGAGATTGAACATGTAGCTTTCATTAGCAACCTAGAAGCTTTTGTTCACAAATCTACTTCTAAAATTCCATCTAATTGGTCCATAGTCACATCTTGTGTATGTAGATTCCACAGATATTTCACTATCGTTTTAGAATGGTTGGCTCTGTGCAAATTTTATAGAAACAGATTTGATGGATTGATGGGAATAATACCAAATGAAAAGATCACAAGTGTACAAAAGGCACTTCAGTGTAAATGTCAGAGACAAACTTTTCCTATTATAAACAATAATCTTGTGAAATACTTCTAATAATAGGACTTCAGACAGGAGTGGTGAAACTCTTTAAACAAAATCATCAAATCATCAAATATCAACAGCCTTACATGAAAGTGTCAAACCAGTTTCTTTTCACTTTCACCACAAATAGTGCTACTTTCTTGAGACTTTTAGTCAAACCCTGATCAAATTACTTTCTTTCCAGTATCAACCTGAAGACTTTTTGAGCAATATGACTATTCAATTTTTGATACCCTTCTCAATATTCCTTACCCAGTCTGAGCTTGTATCACAAAGCCCTGACAAAACAATAGATTTGAAAAATAATTTCAGGTTGGTTCAGCCTGGACAGGATATTGCTGCAAGAATAAATAGTTATGCTTGACAAATTAAATCTATGTCAGACCTGATGCTAAGTTAATACAGATTGTGACTGACAGTGCCATCCAATATATGTCTACTCAAATGTGAATATCATTGTTTTCAGATAGGTTTGCACAGTGGTGAGATTCAAATAATTTAACAACTGGTTCTCTCCCCTAGTGACCGGCTGGGTAGGCGTGGCTAGGTGGTCATGTTACTAGGTGGGCGTGACCAACTTGATGTCACTCACATTGAGGGATGCCTCACCTGGCCTCTCCTTGTCATGACCGGTCACGCCTCACCTCTCTCCTCCCTTCCCAGCCACTCCTTGTCACACTTGGCTTCGCCTCACCTTGCCCGGCCTCATAACAACAACAACAACAACAACAACAACAACAACAACAATACAGATGGATCACCATTTGGAACACAACACATGAGATACTATGGTTGTCAAGGGCCAAAGTGTACAATTTATTGATATCACTGTACCAGGAGACACCAGAGTCAAAGAAACAGAACTGAAAAAAAATCACAAAATATTGTGACCTGGCCATCAAAACTACACGGTTATGGATGAAACATGTAACAGTGATACCCATTGTCATTGGGGCACTTGGTACCATGTCCAAGAATTTTATAAAACACATCAAGAAATTGCAACTTCCTGCAATAACAGCAGCGGAACTGCAAAAAACTGCACTACTCAGAACATCGTATGTTTTAAGAAGATACTTGGTTGATACCTAGGACACTGGCAGCAACCCGTATCAACCATTAGCACCAGTCAATGGTATTTGTGATACATTTTTGAATGTTCGGTTGACTGAGTTTCATGTTTAATGAATAAAAGAAAGATAATAATAATATGATGATGATGATGAAACACTTCAAACCAAGCAAACCAGAGTAATGTCAATAAACATTTACAATTACCATAGTTTTTGTTTTTCTACATACCTTTTTTTATTACAATAGGGAATAAGAAGACCAGGTTACAATCACAATCCTGACACCTGCAGCATTCCTTGCCAATGGTAAGGAACCAGTTCATACATACTCTGCCAACATAGTACAACCAGAACTAAACTCATTTTTAATCAAGCATGCTCACATAATTTTATTTAATCAGAATCTCTAATCAAATCTAATATGTCATATTTTAAGTCAATACAATGTTGCATCTATTCCATCAATTAGGAGGTAGATTCAATGTGCTGACATAATGTGTGAACAAATGCATTCCTGACTATTTTGTTGAAAATGAGTGTTGAGTATATCAGAGAAAAACAGAAGTAAGATAAATGCTATGGAACTGGGTACTTAAGATGTGTGTTAGATAAAACAGATAGGTTCACAAATGAATGGGTACAGAATAATTGTAGATTTAATACAAAAGTATAATCAGCATAAAATATGATGTGGTTTGGTCATATAAAGAGAATAAACTATGATCAAATTAGAAATTATATGAAGAAAAAGTGAATGGATTAAAAGAAAGGGGAAGAATAAGAAAGTCTTAACTAGATTAAATTGATGAGATCATCAGAAAGAGGGAAATGGCAAGTCTAAAAAACAAAAAGCAGTGCATGAAGCAGAGAGGTATAAGATAAACCTTGCTTACCTGATGCCTCTTTTAGTGACCATCAGATGATGGTGCTGAAAAAATAACTACAATCATCACCTGCATTTATAACCTGTGCAGTGTCCCTCAATTACGTGATACAGTCAGTATGCACTGTCCTATGTCTGAGCTTTGGTTTTTCTCTTCCCCCCCACTTTTGCAAAGCAGAGAATTTGGAGAGGAAGGGATTACAAGAGAATAAGCAGGCACACAATTGGAAAATCCAAGATACAAATTTGATTAGTGTTATCAATTATTGACAGGATCAGTAGAGCTTGCTATCCCAGTTCCAGGGTGAGGATTCAAAAGGGCAGGGAGTGGGAAAAGAAAAGCACAGTTGAAATCACGTGATTTTCCACGTAGCAGTGGAAAATTAACAACACAGCTTCCAATCTCAATTGTGGTTGCTAAATGAGAACTACCTACGCTAAATAGTTTATCTGAACTTGATTTATTTCCTTTTCTCTTATCTCATTTACATTTCTTTGACATATCACTTTTTACTCGTTTTCTGAGCTTTGGACAGTATCGTCTACCTGAAAATAAACCAGCTTGAACTGTATCTATGTATAAGTTTTTTTAAAAAGAAAATCGATGTAAGTTAATGTTAATTTCTTTCTGAAGTGACATTGGGTTCACCCTTACTTCCCTTTATCACCACATGAAGATTTCCTGTTCGCTATTTTTAAATGAAATCTCAGGATGTTGCCTTCATCTCATTCCCAGTCCAGTAATGAAGGCAGGTTAAATTCACTTTTGGCTGTTCAATTTTAGTGTTTTTCTTCTTCCCTTGATACAATTTTGACTATGGACAGAAGAGATGTGACCTGTTTAGCATTATTGGCTACTTCAGATTGCAATGGGTCATGCCTCTTCCCCTCAATTTCTGTGCTTGTTCTTCTGTGGCGCATAAAAACAGCACAACTGGCTTCTTTAGAGGCATCTGCCCCAATATTGTTGAGGGCAGATGCCTCTCTGACATTTTGAACGATGCATAGTATCTTATAAACTGAGGTTTATCGCTTTTCTGATAGACGACTGAACCAGGTCTATAAAAATCAGAACTAGCATGTTTTTGGGTGGGGGTTAGCATTTCATTTGCATGTTAATAGAGAAAAAAGTATATATTTAAATGCAGAGAATAATATATGCACACCATGTTCTCTTGATATGATTTATCAATATTGTGCTTTTATCACTCATTTTCCTCATTTCTTAAAATAAGTCTTCATTTTATCATTGTTAACTATACTTTCCCACCTACATTGATCAGTTAAGGCAAAATTTACATAATGAAATATCAAAGAAGGCAATAGCACTTTTAGTCTTGGGTATGATAATTAGAAATCAGTTGGTTTTCTTTATAAACAGCTGAACTGGGAGGGAGGTAAGGGGCTGCTTTTCTATCCACTGAAATCTACCTGGGCTCCCTTCCCATAAAATTATTTTTCCCACTTCACCTTGTCTTGATTGCATCCTTGCATATGTCAGCCAATTTGGGGGCTTCTTTTAAACATAGATTTTACTACTGTTTCAGATTATAAGTGTTCTGGAAGAGTGCTGTTACAGATTAGCACTAAATCCAAGCCAGAAAGGAAGTTAACACTTGTTCAAAACCAGATCAAATTTTGAGAGATGACTGAACTCAACAATTTAGACATCTTTTAAACTTACTCCCTTTCCAACCCTAGCTCCATTCTATATTAAGGAAAATTATTGGCCAATCCTTCTTTCCCTGCCTCTTCATACCCACAACCAGATGGTGATGTTTGGTAGGAAGGCAAATGAAGCCAGAGGAATTTACCAATTGCTTTCCTTAATGTATGCCACATTAAAACCCTTTTCTGATGTCTTTTTTTTTGGGGGGGGGGGCAAATCAGACTTAGTGATGAGATCAGTGCAAAGTTATCCAGCTTATTTTTCTGATGCTTCAAGGACTGGAAGAAAGCACAATAATATGACCATAAGCCCGTTATCATACTTTCTATCACATACCGATTATTATGTCTTAGGTATCCAAATATGTACTTTAATTAGTTGGAATAATATAAGTGATCAAATGATGTTAGAATAAATAAGTTCATTCAATTATTATAGATAGCAATACTGGTGTGCCAGATGAAGCTTTCCAGGCACTCTGCTGCACCTGGTTTAATTTTATGTTATGCATTTCTTTAATTACAAATAAATAAAAGGGAAATTAGAATGTGGCAAAGCAAACTTCCAGAATAACCTTTATAAGTAAGGATGTTTCTTGGCTCCACTCAGTTCCCAGAGGCATTCTTAAAACATAAAATACGTATTGTCTGCAGCTCAATGTTTTCTTTTGAAAGTGTGCTTCTCTTCCCTTCGAAAAGGCAGAGTTAAACTAAAGTAAAGTAAAGTAGTCTTAATAAATTATAAGGAAATAGCAGGAAGCCAATTCACCAATTTTATTTTTGGTAACTACTGGGGGGGGGGGGGGGGGGG
>JANHFL010010038.1:0-16965 GCA_032468155.1 Oxyrhabdium leporinum | reverse complement strand
ATATATTGTACGGACGTGGGATTTCCTGATGTTATTCCACCCAAATATTAGCGTGTTCCGACCTTACTTTATTCTGGGAGCAACTATGGTTGACTAGTTGTTCCCACCTAATCTGCAGAATCCTCTTAAATGCCATCTTCTAAGTTTTACTTGTCAGCATTTTAAAGTGGATAAACACATGATAGCTGTGTAGCAGTATAGCTAGACAACTGCCTTAAACTGAATCAGAACTTTTGTCCATCTGGCCAAATGGTGAAAGAAATTAATAGAATTCTTTTTATCTCTGTTGCTTTCTCTTCTACTAGTACAACTGCTGATGGTGAAGAGGACACTGCTTTGCCATATTCATGAGATGGGGGGAAATTACACTAATTTTTAGACAATAAACTGTAATCACTATCTCTATGGCTTCTTCAGTATGCCTGCTTTTCCGTAATGGTATCATTTAGGTTGATCATTAATGCAGCTATAGGGAATTAAAGCTGAAAGAGAAACGACTAACCAAAGACCGTTTAGAAGGCTGAAGCAGATGTTGAGAGAAGCATGATTGTTCCAGTAAGAATCATCCCATCTCTGCAAGCAGTAGCCAGCAAAATAGAAAGGAAATGCCAGACATGATTACACTTTGGGTCATTTTTAGCAAACATGATAAAGAATATGCAGGTTGGTTGCTCTTAGCAGCAGCTGTCTAGTTATGTCTGGGCTCAAGGAGTTCATAACCAAATACAAAATTTACAGTAATTTATTCAGTTTCCTTTTGGGGATGGGAGTGTGTGTTGTTAAAATCACTCTTCACTTGTAGCAATTGTCTGTACTGATCCTGCAGGTTTTTTTGGCAAGATTTCAGAAATATGTGCCCTTCCTTCCTTCCTTCCTAGGGCTTAGAATGACCGGCCTAAATCACCCATCTGGTTTTGTGCCTAAGGCAGAACTAGAACTCACAGTTTTTAACCACTACACCAGATTGCTACCCATTCACTTTCTTAGTAATTTGTTATCAGGCATACAGTATGTACTTGTTTTTATTTACTGTAAATAAACATCTTTTGGAGACTGGTCTTTTTTTTCTTTTCTTTTTACAGATGGGTTTATATGTCCTGAACAATCTGCTTCAAAAATATGTTTCAGTTCTGTCACTTTTATTGGGCAATGTACATGTACTGAATATAGTTGTTTTCTTTTTTTTCCTAGCACTTCTTCTTTCTGGTTAAAGATTACGGAAGCTGGCTAGACATTGGAACAAGGTACAGATCATTGGTTAGCTCCTGCAACTTCTTCTTCCACCCTAAGGTTACAAATATGTGTGGTTTACCAGTCCAAAGTTTGACCAAGAATGTTTCATAAAAAGTGGTTCTACAAAATGCTGCTTGTTGTTCAGGCAAAGAAAATGGATTCATTACTTTCCAATTTCTTACCCCTGTTTTATTTTTTTCCTTTCTTTTGTGTGTGTGTTTGTTTGCCTTATTAAGTTGGGTAATAGTATGTTGCTTGGGTAGTGATTCTCAAACTGTGAGCCATGCTCTCCTGTGTAAAAGAAAGTAGACCCAACACTAACAATAGGGGAAAATAATAAATGAGCCAGGTGACTTGCAGAAACATGTAATCCTAAGAAAGAGGAAAGTGTGATAAATTTAAACTAAGGCTGCTTTTATTTGCATAAGATAAGGCAAAGAGAAGCCTAGAGAAGCTTACAAGATTGATATCAATTCTTTGAGGCTGGTCAGGTCAAGAAACAGGTATGGCAGGGATTCAAAAAATGTTCTTTATTGTTCCTGGGTAGCACAAAGGAAACTTGAAATCCTGTATAATTGATACCCTTAATTTATTTCTATCTTCACTGCTGTCAATGTCACTTTCCTTTTTCCTCTAGATTATTTTTACCCTTATTTCGAAGTGTTACATTTTGAGGTGAATTACATCTTCTTAAAAGACAGATAATCTGCAGTCTTCTTAAAGTGGAAGTCCAAAGCATGGGAAGACAGATATTTGAGCACTTTCCCTTGTAAAACAACCCCTGCCTCTGAAAAACTAGTGCTTTGGCTAATTTGCTCTTCTTCCTATCTATTTTCAGGTTTGGTTTTGTTATTTTAGCAGTGTCATACAGGTTGTGTATGGAGAAGTGTTTAGATGTACTATCTCATGCTAGCATGAAAATTATACTTCTGGGAGAGTTTTGCTAAATGATTTTTCTGAATTTAAAAAAGTGCCTTTCAATATAGATATATTTTTTAAAATTCATTGATGCATCTAATTCCTCATCTCCTCAGATTCATACATCCATATATGCCATTTCTGCTAATCTGCAGATTTTTTATTACAGTCAAGCAAGATAAAGAATTTGCATATTCAGTATTATAAGCATAATCTGTGCCTACCATATAGGACATCAAATTCTGCCATGAAGTAGGAACTTGATCCTTTCTTGTTGTTGTTCAGCAATTTTTATTTTTATTTTTGTTATTGTTCTAAAATTACTATCCCATTTCTCCATGAAAACTCTTCTTCCAAATAGAGCTGCCAGCTTCTACTATGGGTTGCTGATAACTCCATATATATTTGAAGGCTGCCATTAGATGATAAACATTTCTTAGGAATTGCTTTCAATTGCATTTTCTTTATAGCACATTTTTTTTTATTCAGCATTTTTGCATAGTTAATATAACTCTGTATGTAAGCTTCCTTGCTCAACGGTGAGGTAAGAAGCATGCAAATTTAATAAATACAAGGGAAGAATGCATAAAACAAACTACATATGACCCCGTCCACAGTACTTTCTAGAAATCATAAAAGATACCGTATCTTTGTTATTCCTTTGATCATTTCAGAATCAAGTAGTAAATCACTTGGGTGAATAAGTAATCATGGATTGAGCTGCAAGTAGAACATTTCTTTACATTCAAGACTATTGAAAGAATTTGGTTCATTACTTGATGTACACCATCCATGCTTTACATAGCTGTTTCATGATACATATCCAAAACAAGAGCGGCTTTGGTTTCACTGCTACATCAGTATAAATGCCCATCTTACTTTAAATTTTACATAATTAGTGCAGTATCTATGTCCTTGCAGTCTTCATCTCTAAAATACAGTATTTGTCTAGTTTCATACGTCTGAAATGCTTTTATGCTTTTTATTTTACTAAAATTTTCTGGCAGTCTGTGCAGAGTATCTATGACTTTTCCTCTAGTAAACCTGCCTCTCTGAATTGTTGATGAGCATATTTGGAATTTGAGAAGCATATCCTGGTAATTCTCACCAAGTGGCTTTCCCCCCATAAATGTTTACTTGTTCTCAAAACAGCTGCACTGGTTGGCCTGGCCAATCAGCAAATGATTGTATTTTCAGAAGGTAAACTAATTTTTCTGGAGGTAAACCAGTGAGGAAGCTGTCTGACAGCATTTTCCTTACCACCGCCACCTTAAGCTTACTTTCATATTTTTTTTCTGAACAAGAAAAAAACCAGGTTCGGTTTGAAGTTGACAGATACATTTTCAAACAAATCATTGGATATTTTCTAACAATACACAGAACTCATCTTTCAATGATTGCTTAAATCAGAGGTGTCCAACCTTGGCAACTTTAAGACCTGTGGACTTCAATTCCCAGAATTCCCCAGCCAGCAATACTTTGGTTTAAATCATACCTGACAAAATTCCTTTTTAATGGGAGTCTTGTGAATTATGAATAGATAATTCCCATTCTTCCTTTGACTCAGAACTAAGGCTAACATAGTTCCACGGTTTTCTTTATAGAATGCTATAAAATGAAATGGCATTTACTCTCCTCATGGATCAAGGGGCGCGACATTGTTTTTAAAATGTCCTGACCGCTACTTAACTTTTAGGTACATGTGAACGCGTAGTCTTGGAGGCATAAAATTTAAGCTCTTTATTTAAAAAGAAGTACCTCCAGGTTTGCTTTTGATGCCTGCCTTTCACAATCAGGAGAGAATGGGAAGAATCAGCACGGGAGGCATTTAAAACTTTTGAAAGAAGTTACTTCCTGTTGCACCAACCAACCTCTTCAGATCACAGCTTGTCCCCCCCCCACTGATGTTCCTTCTCTAATCATGACTAAGTATGAGCAGTTTCCGAATCATGCTGCGTCCTCATCCTGATTAGCAGCACTCTTTGTAAGCTTTGATTGGCATGATGAGAATGTCTTGTTCAGACTCTGCTAGGCAATGCTAGCTCAGCGGTAGAACACATGCCTCTGTGCACATATGCACAACCAAGTTTCAGCTCTTCTCTGGAACACAATTCCGTACCATTCCAAATGGTCTCGTTTGATCTGAGGTCCAGGGTTTTTACTGCAGCTTAATGGCAAAGTGACAGAAATAGATTTTAACACTTTAAATTACTTCTAATGGGAAAAGACAGCTACTATCAATCGTGTGGCTCGTCAAAAGTCGTGTTCTAGACTGCTAATGCAATTGATGTCTATAGGTAAGAGTGAAACTTGTTTGACGTTTACAGCTCTGTCACCTCTGCACTCATTACCCTATTTCTGTAAAATGTGTTCAAGAAATGTTTAAACATCACATGAAATCAGTATAAGCATAGAGTAGTCCCCCTGGTTTTCCATTCCCTCTAGGTAATTTGATATTTAAACAAGTGTCTACACTTAAGAGTGTTCTCTGAATGCAGGATGCACTTTATATCCAGCTTGTACTTACTAGTGAATGTAGTCAAGATTTATTTATGGTTATGTTTTCTAGGTAATTGTGATCAGCATGTAACCCGCATTTGGAATATATGCTATGCTCTAGCTAAACAGTGACATCTGTTTGCCGGTTGCATTGCCCAGGGAATGGAGCCAATGAGTGTGAGCAGGTGCCACTCCTTGTAAAACATTAGCCTGGCTTAGCATGATATATACCCTGGCTCAATGTTTATTGTTTAAAAATGCACACACATGCACATCCAACCCGAACCATATTGCATTTTCTAAACACAGTTGCCTTGCCTCAAATTATTATGCTTTATTGCTTGAATGTTCAATCCGATGATTATCCACTGCAGTCCTTAGGCCATCAGGCAAAGAATCCTAGCTTATGCAGAAAACAAATTAAACACAAGCGAATAGCTGTTGCTTCTAATCCATGCTATGCTTGGTCACGGATTTCTGGTAGCAGAGTTGTGATAAACTTCTGCCTAAAGCCTATGACAAATAGCTGCCTCTAATTCTCCATTGGGAAAAATAAGGAATAGAGTCACGTTCAAATAAGACATTAAATACTCTTGTTCCTATGGGTCACCTTTATTGGGCAACTGCTATGTAAAATAGGTATGCATTCTTTTGTGTGTGTGTGTTTGTATGTATGTGTTTCATTGTTCATACATAGAACAAATATATCAGTTCATTTTAACCATATATCTATAAATCTGTCTCTAGCCATCTAGCTATTCACTTTCTAAATTGTTGACTCTGACAGGATTTTACACTAAGCTTCCTGCTTTCCTAACTACTTCAGTAATATATAATTTTTAGAATGAAGTTCCCCATGGCAGTTTGTGTTTAGCACAGCAAGTTCTGCACTATGCAAATAAACCTGCTTTCCTCATTTCAGCCATTCATTTAGTAGCAACTTACGATGCTTAACTAAATATCATTAAAAAGATTGTCTCTGTCCCAAGATTCTTAGTGTCTAAAAATGACACAAATAATGGTGGGTGTTACAGGTAATGGGGAGAATATGCATTTAATTTAGCTCTTGAAATCAGTTTAGACTTGGTTTTGGTAAGAATATGGAGCAGAGTCAAAGAATTCACAGAAAAAATGAGAGTAATTTAAAGGAAGTTAAAAGGTGAATCCAGGAAGAAAGGAGACAGTTGTTTGATTTGCAATTTAGCAAATGGGTGGTAGGTTGATTCTGGACACATTTAAAATAAAAATGTCAAAAAATCGATTCAAACAATTGTGAATTACTATTGTATACTGATTATGGTGTTACAATTGTTTGTTTGAGATTTAGCCATATCCTACAACAGGTATTTCTCTGACTGAGTAGATTCTCTAGAGTTAATATAAGTTGAACTTCTGACTCTGAACAAACAAAATATGCAGTCATGAATTCCTTTTAATTATTCAGAGTAATTAAAATTTCATCTGAGCTCAGGAAGATTAAAACACAAATTGGAATAGTCATCAAATAATCTGTATTTTTTAAACACCAAAACTTAAGTTGGAGACTTATGCTTTATTCCTCTTTTGTGTACAGCTTTTGGGGAAGGAAAAGAAGATAATAATATAGAATGCAGAACTTATAAGGTTCCGTGAAGTTCTACATTAAAATGAGAACAAATTCAATAACAGTTTTGTTATCTGTGAAATTACTTGGAAATGAAGAAAAAAAAATCAGTTGGATTGCAAAGTTAATATTTTTCTCCCAGAGAGGTTGTGTTTATTATAAGAATTTTGGACAATTGTATGGTGTTAGTCAAATTGCTGAAAGAATGATTTTGGCAGTTTGATTATCCTACCTATTATTTACTTCTTTATGCAAATTGAGTAATGCTGTTGGTTGGTTCTCAGAAATGTTAAGGGATTGAGGGCAAATTCTGGGCTGATTTTAAAGTCAAGTGGCTTTTAATTCGTCCTTTGACAAAGTGACTAAATTAATGGAGCAACGAAATGCTGTGGACATAGGATACCTGGATTTCAGTAAGGCATTCAACAAAGTAGACCACTACCTACTTCTTAGTAAGTTAGAAAATGTGTGATAGATAGCAACACCACCAGATGGATTCATAACTGGCTGACAAACCACACTCAGCATGTAGTGTTTAATGAAACTACATCTACATGAAAGGAAGGAAGCAGCGGGGTACCTCAGGAGTCTATTTTAGGTTCAATACTCTTCAATATCTTCATAAACAATTTAGATGAGGGAAAAGAAGGGGAACTCGTCAAATTTGCAGATGACACCAAGCTGGCAGGAATAGCCAATACCCCAGAAGATAGGCTCAAGATCCAGAAGGATCTTGACAGACTTGAACACTGGGTCCTATCTAATGAAAATGTTTTATCTAACATTTTCTTATTTGTTATTGAAGCTCCCAAGTAAGGTATTTGGCATCAAAGTCATTGATGAGAAAAGTAAGGTTTTATACTTAGGCAATAAAAAACAGATATACAGGTATACAACAAGTAAAACCTGGCCCCATAGCAGTCACTGTGAGAGGAATCTTGGGGTCCTAGTAGACAATCACTTAAATATGAACCAGCAGTGTGCTGCAGCTGCCAAAAAAGCCATTGCAATCCTAGGCTGCATTAATAGAGGGATAGAATCAAGATTACATGAAGTGTTAGTAACACTTTATAATGCCTTGGTAATACCACACTTGGAATATTGCATCCAGTTTTGGTCGCCACAATATAAAAAAAAGATGTGAAATTCTGGAAAGAGTGCAGAGAAGAGTAACAAAAGTTGATTAGCGGGCTGGAGGCTAAAACACGTGAAGAATGCTTACAGGAATTGGGTACGTCTAGACTAATGAAAAGAAGGACCAGGGGTGGCATGATAACATTGTTCCAATATTTGAGGAGCTGCCACAAAGAAGAGGAAGCCAGCCCATTTACCAAAGCACCAGAAGGCAGGACAAGAAGCAATGGATGGAAATTAATCAAGGAGACAACTAACATAGAACTGAGAAATTTCCTGACAGTGGAACAATTAACGTAGAAATTGTTCTCTTCAGAAGTTGTGGGTTCTCCATCATTGGAGGTTTTTAAGAAGAGATTGGACAGCCATTTGTCCAGAATAGTATAGGGTTTCCTGCTTGAGCAGGGGATTGGACTAGGAGACCTCCAAGATCCCTTCCAACTCCATTATTCTGTTATATAAACCATGGTTAAGTTCTGGTATTAGCTATTTGGCCCTGATTGAATGATGGATATTTTTTTAAATTAAGTTTTATCTAACATTTTCTCATTTGTTATTGAAGCTCCCAAGTAAGATATTTGGCATCAAAATCTCCATGGGCCTCTTGGGAACTGATGGGCAACCTAGTGCCTCTTTTGCATTGCAGGCAGCAAACAAATTAATTAAATAAATAAAAAATAAACTCTGCATGTAGGACATTTGCAGTTCTGTGTTCCAGTAACTTGGGTAACCATAATTTTCCAAAACGTTGTGGGACCCTGTCAGGCATTGATGCATTATGATCTAATGTCCAGAAATAAATCAATCTATGACTGGCATTCTTTCTGCAAATGTCCAGTTAAAACCAGCAACTGATAGATTGCAAACTGTTTCTTTTAACGTACCTGCCTAAGATTGTATGTGTGTGTGGATCTGTGCATGTGTGTATGTGTATAACTTTAACAGTAAACCTTGTTTCCTTATATTACTTGATTTGTAATTTGCTTCTTTCTAATGCATTATTTTCTCTTCATTGCAGTATTAGCCATTATGTTATTGTGATGTCCTTCACTATTTTCCTGATGCTTTTAAGTGGAGTGGCCCAGCTGCTCACTACAAAGAGACTGGAGCTTTGGGAAGGAACTAAACGCCATTCATTGTGACAAATTACTGAAGGACTCATATTGATAGAATCTTCATTCTTTCAAGAGACAGACAAAATTATGAAATTGGCTTCTAGAGACTCCTGAAGAACTTGATGCTGAAGAACACGAAGTACCTTGTCATCTTTTCTCTATGGAATTAAATTTTGTTCCTTCATTTTCCTTCAAAGGAAATTCCGGTTTCAAAGTGAACAACTACTATATATAACCCTGCTTATTGTTAAGGGTAAATGCTGTGCTTGTGTTTACAGAAGGGACTCAAAAGGATGGTAGGAAGATGAACTTTGTTTTATTGGTTTCTCTAGAAGACAAGACAATTAGTTTCATGAGCTGCTAACAAGCTAAGCATTGTGTCTAGTTCCACTCCCAAGCCAAATTTTGGAACAAACAATAGAGAGATAAGTTTTTGTTGTGATATGGCAGACTACTTTTCACTTTGGAAATTCAAGTCAGGTTTAAAGATGTATGTATTGGAACGAGATTGAAACTTTAATAGTACTTTTTAAAATTGTGTGCGTATGAATAGAATTTCCATTTTAAGATGCAGACTAATTATATTTGTTTGCTGCTATTGTTTTCCAACTCTTGTTATAAAACATATAAAAATAGTTTTCATCATACACAGATGATGTATTAATGTTTGTCCTATTTTCATCTCAAAACTGTTTCATTTGCTCAAGGCCACTGTGAGGAATTGTCTTAGCAAATATTGAAAACCAGCTCTACCTGTTCAAAACTCTGTAATCATCAAACAAACTATACACCTACCAACTAAACCAGTTGAACTATTTAGAAAACCAGTTGGCTGTTCAAGTTATGTGCTTGAGACTATATTTGCGGAACACCAGGGCAAGGAGTTATCTTTTATAACAAATGTTTTCAATAGTAGCTGTTCAGTTAAAACTTATCCTCAGCTCTCATACAGATATCAGTTGGATAAGAGCTGTGTGAGATTGTTTTACAGCCACCGTTCAGCACTTGAGCTGAATTTGTTTCTCTTCTAGTATAGGTTAGCTTTTGCTGCTGTGGTGCCTTCTTGAATAATTTGAAGCATTGACTGAAAAATGCTTTCCATGCTCTCAGACAGAGGCTTTGTCATGATCTTTCTAATCATCTTTGTCCTGATCCTTTTAATTCAATATATTCAATTGAATTGAGAGTCTTCTGCAGGGAAAGCATGTAGTATACCACTGAGCTACAATTTGCTCAGTATGAAATCAGCCATTCTCTACAATTACACATTCGAGCTAAAAACTCCAGGGCAATACAATACTGCAGTGTAGTACATTGCTGGGAGAATGGACTTGCAAGTGCATATAGCTCACTAAAGCCATCATTATTCAGACTTCTAATTTGTCAGTAGAAATAATGGTGTCCGTGAGAGATTATACTGTGGTGTAGGAGCCTGCTGTAATTATAGGGAACTATAAAAAAATCTATGAAACATGCACACCATGGTAGCTGTCAAAACTGGAACATATCCTGAAAATTGCTGTAGCTCTCCAGCCTCTTGGCTCTACATCAGTAAAACTCTAGAATCTAGCCACCCCAATAGGAGTATCCATGTGATAGTAGACAAAAGCATTGATTTGTATTCCTGAAACAAGGAAATAACATGTCACAAAAATACTAGAAAAATTCATCTGCCAGTAGCTGGTAAGGTCAAGAAACTTGATCCAAGATTTAAAAAAAAATGTTTTAGAACCATGTAGAGAGACATGAATCTTCTGCCTGCTCTCTTCAATTGCCATACAATCTCAGAAAAGATGATTTTTGTTGAAATAGCTGCCAATAGATGCTGTATTTGTCTTGCTGAGCACCATTTTTTACTTCAAATTCCATGTGTGCTATACAGCTATAATAATCAGTATTGTTGCATTGGTTAAGAACTGGAGAAGCCTTCCTAATAGAACAACAGCAACAACAAAAAGGTCATTTCAAAAAAGGAAAGAGCGTCACAGCTTAAAAAAAAAAAAGCCATGTAAATATTTTCTGCCAAAATAAATAATTTAGATTTCAAGAGAAACAAAGGATAGAACTATGCTATGTATGCAATGTGGAAAATAAAGAACACCCAGTCCGAAATAGAAGAGCTTTGTTGGAGTGATGTGATAAACAAATGTGCATTAATGCAGCTTTCACGTATATAAACACATAAGAGTAGAATAGTATCTACTCTTGACTTCTTTTTACTCCTACTGTGCAGTAGAAAGGTTGATTTGCTAATTCAATTAGTATTGTTTGGTTACAGCGCCATTGACCTTAGTTGACTTCCTCTGATCACGCTATTAACCCTATTAAGGGTGAACACCTTTCAGGGCTTTTTTATACATCCCTAATGGAAAAATCTGAGGAAGTTATTCCTAGACTTTTTCTGGGCGAAAAGTCAGGAGTGTTTGTCCTTGCTATCTGAAATTTCTCTAGCTGGAGGGTTACATAATTCTGACAATTTAGCAGTCTTACCTTGAACAATTGATTGCACTGTGAAATGTCCTATTTGCCCCTATCTTCTGAACACACATAAATCCTAGATTCAGTGGTCTTTAATTCCAAGCCAAAAATCTAGGAGAAGGTGAGAAGCCAGGGAAGGGTAATTCTTTTCTTTACATTAGATCACTACGAATGAATTAGCCATCACCATTATAGACTGAAGTTTGAGACGAGCAGTTTTTTTTGGGATATATACATGGTTACGCCGATTAATTTCCATTGTTTATTACATTCATCCTTGATTAATAGTTTGGTCAACAGAAGTCCTTGAGCTGTTTAGAAGGGCATTAGTTGAGTGTTTTCCAAATTGTCATTCAGAGACTCTTTTTCTGCTACCTTGTCAGCAGTAGACTACCTGAGTAATATAGCCTAGAGCACAAAATCAGTTTATGTGAAGTTCTGGCAATGGCAATTGAGTTTGATTGTTCTCCTGCTGAACTGAGTATCTACCTAGGACATAACTACTACACTTCACTTGATGTACCCTTTAAAAAAAAACCAAGACGATTAGCAGCCAACATGTCAGCAAAGTCATCCCAAAGTTATTGAACATGTTGGGGCAATCTTGATGAGCTTTTAAAGTTATTTGCAGCAGTGGTGGTCAGCATAACAAATTCCTCCCTTGTTTTTTCATTGCTTTTTGTTGTGCATAATCACCAAGAAGATGATTGGGATAATTTAGCATATTTTGCAAGGTTTTACTTTCTTTCAGTTATTTAAGATTATATGGAAATAGTCTTTTGTACTGTGTTTTGGAAATGCTATAAAATAATTGTTTAATATTTATTTTATATTGTTTATAATGCACCCCAGCCCCCTAGGACACTGGGTAGCATTCAGCAAGGAAATAAAAATACATAGCCAAGCAGCACACCTTCACCCTCAGGCTCTTGAAAGTTGCAATTTAACAGGTTACTTACAAATTAGCTGCACTGCTGCTCCACTGATTATCTATAATTGCCTTATTCGAAAACAAAAGTTCTCAAGTGGTCACAATTCCCCAAGAAGATAATTGGGAAAGAGTGTTATTACTAGAGTATATCTTATAATATGTACAGCATTTTAACTCGTGACCCAGCATCAGATATATCAGATGCACATGTCAAACCCTTTGAAGCTGCCTTGTTATAATTGTGAAATTTGTATATTCTACTCTTCCATTTAATGAATTTCATTTAAAAATGAAATTAGTCTGGCTTCAGAGTTGCTTTTATTTCAACACTCTGGTAATTTGTTTTAAGATGCCTGTTTGGGAGATCAAGCTGCCTAACAAACAAATAGGATGAATGCATATTGTTACCTGTAATTGAATCATTGGCAGCTTCACAACCATCACTTATAATTCTACTATATCCTTCTGGTTACATCCGGATTTGGTGGTATTGCATTCCTAGATACTTCGATTTAGATGCTAAGAAATGGTTCTTCTACCTACTGAGCTCTGGATCTATTTTGATTCTCACATTAGTTGGTATCTATATGATGTGGGAGAAAGTCATTAGGAGATTGAGATTAGAGCTCTGTTCAGAAAATCCTGGATGGCACATAATTGTCTCATCTCCAACCAGAAAGGTTGTGAAAGAGTCCCGTGATTTGGATGAAAGACAAATGGCAGTTTAATTCAGAAGAAAGTACAGCAGTTATTCATTCCGCTTCAGTCGGGGTTGTTGTTGGATTGCTGGATGGAAGAAGTATCTGGAAAGAGGCTTTCCCTGGGTTAGTTTTTTATGCAGGTTGTTTTCTTCTTTTTCTGAAAAAATGGCCTAAGTTACTAAGTAAGGAGAACATTTGGCCTAAGTTAGTTCCAGACTAAATTAAAATAATGTGCTGTCCATTGGGCTTCTTTTAAGGCAGTTTAGAAAATTCAAATGCTTTTGAATGCACCCACTAAGCTGCTAATTGGAAGAAACTGATGAGCCATATAGTTACAATTATCAGTCTGTTTCCAGCCCCATTTATTTCCAAGTTGATTCTAACCTTTACATTGGAGAAAGGTAGACAATGGACAAAGTTGGAAACTCACGACTCCAAGCAGAATGACAGAACTGAAACATTGGTAAAGAGTTAAAAGTGAATATTTTGTAAATACTTTATTTGTTCCCTTGGTTTTAGTGGAATTCAGTTGGATCAGAGACTTTAAGGTACAACGAGATCCTTAAAATTAAATAGTAATACAACAGATAACCATCCACCCCGTTCCAACTTATCTCTTCTGTAGTCAGGTAGATGCTCAGACAAAGCATGTGTGGTAAAATAGCTATTCAAAGGCAGCCCAATGGCAGACCACACTCTGGGAAATTACTACTTTGAGGCAGTAGAAGTCCAGAAACTTACCACTTCACTCCCTTTGCCTAGCATTAGGTTGTATATTTATAAAAATGAGAAGAATGAGCAAGGAAGGCATAAACAAAGCTGACTGACATATTTGGAAGTAACGCATACAACTATGGTACTAGAAATAATCCCATGAGTGTTTAAAGATTTCTCCCACCAATAAAACCTTCTAAATTACTTTTCAAATGAAAACATTTGTGCATGCATGTTATGTTAAAAATGAATCAAGTAATAATAGACACTGGAGCTTTGATTTCTCCTTGCCCTTCCTTGTTTGGCAACAAATTTCTCAAGTATCTTAACAATGTATAGTTTTGATCATTTACATGTTTGTCTTAGACAACTTAAGGTGAAACAAGGTGTGCATCCTACAGACTTATGGTCACTTTACTCTTCATCAGGAAGTTCATTACAAGCATAGAATGTCACAATTACTATGCTAAACAGACTTTGGAGACTAGATACATGCTGCAATTTCAAATGTGGCCAATGATTCCAAATGGAAAGTGCTAAGCAATCACCCTTAAATGTGCTTAATTTGGGCTAAGTCATGGTCAATATTAGACATTATACTTTTAAACCCAACTATAAAACATTTAGAAGTGTCAGCCAGAGATATGAGAGAGGAGAAAGGCCAAAAATAGCTGAAAATATGAGGTTGAAAGTGGAAAAAAGATAGATGGATGAATTATCTAAATCAGGAAGCAGTGTGGGCTAGAAAAGTGAGATGAAATTACAATACTTTAGAAACTGCAGAATGTCTTGAAGGTGAGGAAAAAATGTAGGAAACATCTGAAAAATGAGGAAAACATTGAGGAAGACCATTTGTAGGAATGACCTGAACAAAATGGAGGGTGATTATTTAATTTGGTGTCTTATTTTTGGAGGGATCTTTATTAGAGGACTAAGTTGAACCTCTAGATATATTACAATCCCTACATACAGATAGACCTCAATTTATGACCACAATTGAGCCCAAAATTTCCATTGTTAAGACAGTTGTTAAGTGAGTTGTGTTCCATTTTACAATCCTTTTGCCACCATTGTTAAAAAAAATCACTGCGGTTGCTAAATTAATTTTGAGATTAAGTGGATCTGGCTTCCCCCATTGACTTTGCTTGTCGGAAGCCAGGTGAGAAGGTTACAAATGGCGATCACATACCCACAGATTCAGACAAAATATTAAAGAAAGTAAACTGTGTTCTAGGCATTCCTGTTTATCCCTCTGCAATTGGGAAGTCAGTAGGCATGAAAGTAGTCATAACTGTTAATAATGATAAAAATCAAGAGAAATAATTATTGACAGCCAAGCTTTATTAACAGCTTTAAAATTAAATAAATCTTCCCATTTAAGTTTTCAGAACAAGTTTAGTGTGTAATTTCTATGTGCAGTGTTTAAGTTTCATATATTTTACAGAAAGTCTATATTTTCTGTTTCAAGTATTGAACTATTTAGTACAACCTATTAACTTCTGGATGGACTTAGAAAAACTCCGCAATGCAAAATTCTTTATCTCTGTCCTTCTACTCATCAGCTGGGTGGAAAAATATTGTGATTGAGAAAAATGGCAAGATAGCATGGTAGAATGGAGATGTGTTGCTAGAGGCTCTGTTTTGTTTTTTGTTTTGTTTTGTTTTTAGCATCGGCAGACACTCAGTTATCGGGAACAGCTAGGTTCAAGTCTGCATGCATCCACCTAGTTCAGGGGTGTCAAACTCGTGTCATCACGGTGTCATGTGACGCATCGTGACTTTTTCCCCCTTCGCTAAACTAGGCGTGGCCAGCACGTGATGCATCCAGCCCACGGGCCGCGGGTTTGACACCCGTGACCTAGTTAATCGGGATAACTTCCATCCTGATGACATTCAGGGCTATTAGAAACCTGACACTTCTCCCAGCATCAACAGGTGGGCCTTGTTGAGTCCTATTGGATTTGGTATTTTGGTTTAGATGGTATCTTCAAAATACTCATTACTTCTCTTCTTTCTTTTGTATTCTAAATTACCCTGAGTATTGGGAGTTGGGCCGTGCCTAATCATATGTATGTACAGGTAGTCCTCAGCTTACGACCACAATTGAGTCCAACATTTATGTTGTTAAGTGAAAAAATTTGTTAAAGTGAGTTTTGCCCCATTTTATGCCTTTGCTTGCCACATTTGTTAAGGGAATCACTGCAGTTATTAAATTAATAACATGGTTGTTACAGTAAGTGAATCTGGTTTCCCCATGGACTTTGCTTGTCAAAAGGTTGCAAAAGGCGATTACTACATGATTCCTGGACACTGCAATCGTCATAAAGGTGAACCAGTTGTCAAGCATCTGAATGTAAATCACATGACCATGGGGATGCTGCAACGGTTATAAGTGTGAAAAACGGTCATAAGTCACTTTTTTCAGTGATGTTGAAACTTTGAACGGTTATTAAATAAACTGTTGTAAGTCGAGTGTTACCTATAATTGGATATTTCTCAGGATGTCATACTATATGACCCAGAACATCCAAGATCAGATTCCAGTCTTATGGGACATCCGTAGACATACTAAAGCTATTCTGCTTTCTCTTTTAGGAAATCTCTCATTTATATAAGTGCGTATAAAATGAAGAAAGCCAGGCTAAAAATGCAGCGATAAGCTAATCTAGTATTTTTTATAGTTGATATTTCACACCTTCCTAGGGCTGGATAGTGTGCCTCCTAGAGGACTGAGACTCTTATTTCCAGTGCTGCTTTCTAGAGAAAACTTGAAATATCCAAGTTTTCCTGAATACAAACAATAAAGATAAATGTTGAATTTGGCTCAATGGTGACAAAAAATGGACAACTGTCACAGCAGGATATGCAGTAATTATTATTAAGTTATGTGGGTGTGTATTTAAGATTAAATGCATGGCAGCAGTTAGAGGCCTCTGCAGGCTGCCAACATTCCTGGCTGTCGCTTTTTCACATTTGTGATATTTGTTCACCCTTTTTTTGTCCTATAATGTCACCTCCCTTTATTTCTCCAGGTGTATCCAACACATCAGTTGGCTGCCTACAGCAAGTTAATTAGGAGACGTCTTTTGACAGGAATAGCAGTTCTGGACCGAGAGCTATGAAAGCTGTTAGATGATCAAAAGAAGGACATCCCTGTGGGGCAAATGCTGAGATAACAACAGCCACTAAGTTTTATATAATATTATCCAAGATATTCTTAAAAGGATTATTAATACTTCATCACCTTCAGCGGTTTTTGAGATCATGATTTTATGGGGTTTAGAAACCATGCCTTGTGTACACATCTTTCATTTTGCGAATCTCATTCTGGGTCCGTCTTCCCTGAATTTTCAAGTTAATCACAAATGAAGTACATGATTGTTGTGAACATCCTTGGGTGCCAGTTGCAAAGATAGCAATTTGTGATTTGGAGGGATTTCGTGAAGATCTAAAACCAGTGTTAAACTCAGCAGCTTTAAGGCATGTGGACTTCAACTCCCAGAATTCCCCAGTCAGTCAGCCTGTTGGTCGAAGTCTGCACACTTTACAGTTGCTGAGGTTGAAAAAAAATTGATCTAAATTCTCACGTTCATGGCTCCCCCCCCCCCTCCTTTGTCTTAAAATAATCCAATAATAAGA
>JANHFL010010036.1:0-22220 GCA_032468155.1 Oxyrhabdium leporinum | reverse complement strand
TTGGAACAAGTGCTATTTTATTGTGCTATTTTATTGTGAGTTGGACTAGGGAGAAATTTCCTAAGGGTGAGACCAATGAAGTTGGCCACGCCCACCAAGTCACATGACCATCAAGCCATGCCCACCAAGTCACACCCACAGAGCCGGTAGTAAAAAAAAATTAGATTCCACCACTGCTCCAGATCTACTATTGTCAACATCTTTTATGCTGGATAGGAACTGTACATATTTGAATAAGGCTGGGAAAGTCTTCCTGATTCATGCAGTCCTCGATTGATCTTACTTTGCTACCTGTTAAATATAACAGTTTCTTGCTTTCTTTTTTTGTAACTCATCTATCTTGGAAGAAACAGTCATTGGGAGGGGGGACCCACCCGCTTACTTTCCAAGTTGTCAAGAAATCACAGTCAGACAAGAGAGGTTACCAACCCCATCTCTGCTGATTTTGCTAGCAGGCCCTCTTTCTTCCAACAGTACCTATAAAGACAGAGGCTCCAGATGAGATAAAACAGTATGTGGATAACATCTCACTTCTGTTTAATCTCAGCCTTAGAGAGTTCATAAATAAAACAAGTGCTGGCAGGGAGATCTCATTGGCTGTATAAGCTCACAGCTTTCCTTGGCCTTGTCAGTACTTCCTTGTCCCCAGAGGATGACAAGAAATGGTGACTTGCTAATCAAACTATACGTCTACTTCAGTCTAGCCTCAGAGAGAAAACACAGTGCTCATTCCCTGTGATACTTGCATGAATTATTTTATTCTTATTTGGCAGAGTAATAGCATTTGAGGCCTCTGGATGCAATAAAGCTCTCAGGCTTTTTTCCATTAATTTCTCGCATCCCTTGCTAAATGCTTGAAAGTCAAAGAGGAGGAGCACTTGCTGCTTCTCAGCCAACAAAGAGAGCTGCTGAGCAGGCATCCTCTAAAGAGGTTGTTGCTGTGCTTGTTCTCTCACTTGTAGGTTCTTTGTGAAAGGAAAGGACTAGCCTTAGCTACAGAGCAGAAATTCCAACTTTTTTTCTAGCTAATGAATACACTTAGAATATTGAAATTGGAATAGAATGTTGAAATTAGCTTGTAGGGAGTCTTGCAGCAAGGTTACTGACATGTTGTAAACATTAGTTTATAGTTTACTTTATTGTCATTGCACCTCATACAATGAAATTAAATGCCATCTTCAGTGTACATAAAAAATAAAAACAAAAACACACATCCTTTACGTTCTATACAATTAAATTGAAATCCCCTGATATTGCATTAATATTGCACTATACCAGAGGTGTTAAACTCAATTTCATTGAGGGCTGCATCAGGATTGTATTTGACCTCGGGGGGCTGGGGTAGGCATGGCCAGGGTGGGCGTGGCCAACTCAACATCACTTGTGTTGAGGGCGCCTGTGGTGGCCCAAGCATTCTGCCCCCAGGCTCTGTTTTCAGCTGTGATGGCCTCCTGCAACCCTCTGCTAGCAAAAATGGAGCTCCGCAGCCCTCCCATGTTCCGTTTTCTCTGGCAGAGGGCACTGTGGGCTGGTCCTTTGCTGTTTCCAGGGCGACCCTATGGGCTAGATCTATGCACCCATGAGTAGAATTCAATATAGTTACTGCCCTGGGATAGAAGCTGTTTTTCAGCCTATTTGTCCTTGTTTTTATTATCCTGTACCATCTGCCAGATGGTAATAGTTCAAAAAAATGGTGCCCAGGGTAAGAATGTTTTGAACTTTCTTAAGGCAGCAGAAGCTATAAAGCTCTTCCAAAGAGGGGAGAGGGCAACCAGTGATCATCTGGACAATGATGTTAACCCTCTGGAGCTCTGTCCTACCTGCCACTGTGCAATTGGCAAACCATACACAGTTGCAGTAAATTAAAATACTCTCTATGACTCCCAGGAGGCTTTGGGGAGGCCCACTAGGTCCGAAATGGGACACGGGGGGTGCAGCGCGGGCGCCCTGTGCCCCGTTTTGGCTCCTAAGGGGCTTTGGGGAGGCCTGCTAGGCCCAAAATGGGGTGCGGGGTGGCCACCCCCACCCAGTCACATGACCAATAAGCCACACCCACCAAGCCACACCCACAGAACCAGTAGTAAAAAATTTTTGAATCCCACCACTGGTTGGATGTCTGATCTATTCCTTCTATAGTCCATTATAAGCTTCTTGGTCTTATTGGTGTTAAGGACCAAGTTATTGTCTCCACACCACGTAAGCAACCGGTTATATTGGGCAATACTGTAACTGCTGTTTTTCCTTGGATGGTCTCAAAGCTTTTGCTTATCTGTGTTTTTCCCACACAGGTTTGTCATTTTGAAACATAGCAGTAACTGCTGGCTAGCAATGATTTATAAGCTTTTGGGATCTCATTTGGGGCCTAGAAGTTTTCTTGGAAATAAGGAGGATAGTAGAGACTGCTGGGAGTTGCTACTGGAGGGGATTTTTTTTTAATTGTAAAAGGCAAATATAGCAAAGAACATGTAAAAGGGAAGTGTGCCTGGACATATTGGTGCACCCAGATGTGATGTTGGGAATTTCAGTTATAGAACCGACATTGCATGAGGAAAATTTTGTTCAGGCCCTCTATCTCCAATTAAAGAAGGAATCAAGTAATAGGTGACTGGGAAAATCTTCTACCCCTCATTTTGGAGAAAACCAGAATAGACAACATGATTGATGGAATCCCAATCTTTTTTGATCCTTTGATCGAGGATGAAAGAAATGTGTGACAGGACTTTTGTCAATTTTACTTTGTTAAAAACCAAACCAGATCAGAGACAGTCCCATTATTATGCATATCCATCAATTATTATTTTTTTAAAAAGAGGCCCAATTTTTCATTCTTTCATCAGTAACCTGGTAAATAATTTAAAAAAAAGATCATTATTTTACTGTTCCATCAAAGAAAAAAAAACGTTTCACTGTAGAACTTGTAACAACAGAACAAACATGCAGTGCCAAATCCTGGTTTATTCTTTCCTCTGATCAAGGACCATAGGAAGAGGTATGCTTTTTGACCGTGTCTTACATGCCGCTTTTTGGAGAAGTCTATCAATGGCTAGAAAGTGCTTCAAATTTAAAACCACAATGCATCTAAATAAGCCTTATAAGCTGATGTCTCCCATTTACAGCTAGTCTTGACTTAGGACTGCTTAATGACAATTTAAAAACAGCTGAAAATCTACTTTCAATGACATCCACATAGCTACTGTATGACTAGTCTGAGTCAGTCAAGGTGAGCTTTTTTTTAATGCTCTGAAATGTCTTTTCATCACAATTGTTCCAAGGCCTTTCCAGTTGGAAAAACAGTTAGACCACAGCTATGGAACTGTCTGCAAACATCAAAGGACAATTTAAACAGCAAAATGTTCTTAGAAACTTGCCACTTCAAATGATACAGGGAATCTCATTAAACATACTTTTTGCTACTCTGTTTTATGGCAATGAACTTTACTTCCCTGGCATGCATAAATGTGTATGTATGTAAAGAACTATTCACATATGCCCTGTAATTTTTAAGTTGCTGTTCTGCTCCACAGCAGGGTCTCCATCCATGCGTGATGAAAGATTTCTACACAGATCATACAAAGAAAAACATCTAAAAGGGACTTTGATCTTTCAAAAGTTGTTGGATTATAGCCTTCATTATTGGCTTTGCTGGTGATGGTTGAAAGAAATTGGTTTGTTAATATCTGAAGGAGTGAAGATTCTCCACCACTACTTTACAAGATTCTGTAGACAAGCTTTGGAGGCCACCAGTCAGGATAAATACATATCTAGTCCTTGAGGTATGACAGATTATTTTAGGACTGTTCTAAATCACAACAGCCACAGAATAGGTGCTTTATGGCCCTTAAAATATCCCCAATACTTTTAAATGTCTGCACTGTCCCTGGTTAAAAAAACACCCGTTCAGATGAATAGGTTCATTTAACAACCACAATGTTTGCTTAATGACCACCAAGAAAAAGTCTGGACAATTACTTCTGATCATGTTGGTGCTTTGACTTACAACCCTAATGACTTTAGACTGGATTTTTGATCCCAGTTATGGTCCTAAGTCGAAGACTACCTGGAAAAGGTAAGATTCTTATATGTGAGATACTGGAAAATTTAAGGTAAATATGAAAATAACAAAACCTAGCAAGACAACACAGTTGACAGGATTGATATATTTTTTTTGAAATCCAGTGATGCAAGGATGACAGGGAACTAACTTACTAATTAACTGGGATATGCTACCTGTCTGTGCTGCAGAAATCGAAATTACCATTAGATGGCAAAATAGAGGTCCAGTAAATTCTTGCTGCCATCTAGCGATCACCTGGATTTTTGCAGCCTAGATTTGAGAGACCTAGTTCAGTCTAATCTAATGCGACAGATTTTGTTAAAAACCAAATACTTTAGCTGAATTACTTAAGACAGTTTTGATACAGAGCTTGCATTTAACCTTTCTTTGCTTAACTATGGCTTCCTAAATATCCCACTATTGGCCAAGTTCACCTAAGACACAAACTATACTCTACAAATGGCAGTTTTATGAATTTCACAATGATAAGGCACATTTAAGAATGGCTCTTTAAATAAACCATAGTAAAAACACACTAGGTTATAATTAATCATGGTTTACAAACCAAAATGCTTGCATTCATACAACTGGCTAAGTCAAAGTTCAACAAACCACATTATGGCTAAGCATAACGCATACATTCAATCACTGTATCATCAACATTGTGCCTTATAACTTATGACAAAATGAAGTTTCAAGCTCATGTCCAATTCATTTAAAAAGGCTATTTTCCAAGCTTTATTGTTTAAAAAAAATCAGAGATCAGATTACTTAAAAGACTGAGGCAATAAAGTGGCATCTTTGATTGTTCTCATTGTACCACCCAGAATTGTGCCCATGAGCCTTTTCCTACTCTAGTTGAAGAGTTATCCATCCTTTTTGAGTTGGCAGAACACTCTACCAGTGTTATAATTGCTGTCCCCATTGCCAATCCCTGCCTGCTTCGGTTGCCTTTATTCCCAGGCTCTGCGGGCACCCTGACTTCCTTCCAAAACAATGGGTAACAATGTTTTTAAAAAACCCAAGGCCATCCTCGGACTGCACTGGAGTAAAGGAGAAAACATCCCTTCTGGTTTTGCTTCATAGGTCTGTGCAACATACCAGATTTGGAGGGAAAATTCTGAGTGTGCATAGGCACACACATCATTTTTCTTAATACCTCCTTAAATCAAACATGTCCTTTCTTGGAGCTTTGTCAAGCTGTGAATGCCCTGAAAAAGATGCAGCTTTTAAAAAGGTCACTGATAGATGCAAAAGGAAGACACTCCACACACTGAACCACCTTTTCTTCAGATTGCTACCCAGTGCCATTGCTTGACTCTTTCACAGTGTTAACCGATATCCCACAGATGATTTAAGTGTATTCCATTCATGGGTTGGGGAGGAGATGGAGGCAAGCTCATGGGCCTATGGCCAAAAGATGTTCGTACCATTGTGAATTGCAACTGGGGAATGGCTTTAAGTGGAATCCTTTGGGGTGGAAGTCTTACAAGAGGCAGAGGTAAAACTGTTCTGCATCATGTGAATCATAGATCCTTGGACCAGGTGTGTTGAGGGGTGGGGGCTGTTCTGTGGTGTGGCCCCACATGAAAATCAGGTGTGAGTCACCATTCACACAATGGTGCTGCCCTTTTGACTTTTTTTTTCCATCCTTGCCTTTTGGATGCCTATGTCCTGAACTGAGCAACTCTGGGTTAGAATTCTTTCTTAGGGCCAAGCTATTTATGTGAATAATAATTCATAATATTCACACTGGTTGATGGGAAGAGTATGCTATGTAAATGACAAGTAAGCCTGATTAATGCTAACACTGCAAAGGTCAACGTGGAAGGGAATTTTAACTTTCTTAGGCAGGTGCAAATTTCTCTTGACATTCAGGTTGCAGAGTTGGAGAGATTATTTTTGTTGGGAGTGTAGCGGGGGAAGAGAAATAACTGTCGGTTCATTTAAATCTTGATATGCTTTGCTTCAGGTCTATATTAGCATACCAAGGCATTTCACAGTTTTTGAAAAAAAATATAAAATTAAATTAAAAATAAGGCTAGAATATATATTATTTTATACAATTATAACAAACTTAAAGATTTGAGTGAAAAATATAGTATGGAAGATTAGCAGCCAACCATTTTAAATTACAATTTTAAAGTAGAAGCAGAATTGAAGAAAACTACCAACCCCCACCCCCACCCCAGTCTGAGAACTAAATCTTCAGGGCCTGTTGAAAAGCAATCTACAAATCTACAAGTGGGTCAGGCAAACTTCAGCCTAAAACATTTTGTAATGATGAGTCACCTCAAAAGAGCCTCTCTTTCTTTTGCTCATCAGCCTGATGAACTTCCCAGGTCTATTTGGAAGGCCCCTTGAGGGAAATGGTTAAATTTCTCCTTACCCCATAATAAACAAACAAATAAAACCTTTTGTAGATTAATTACTTTTATATAATTGACTTTCTAATTTGGTTTTTATTCATGAAAAGGAGAGTTTTAGGTATTATACCCTTTCTTGATCATCTGTTGGTATCCTATCATTTTTAAAATCTGTTATTATCCCCTTTCCTTTCTTTTATTGCTATCCCAAAAGCTCTTTTGTAGCTTAGAGATTTTTTTGTGAGTTTAACTTCTTTTTTTTCTATTAGCTTTTCTAATTTTTTTCTGTAGGTAATAGCTACTTGCTAGCATACTTACTTGTTGATTTCATCCTTTGTCTTATTTCTTATACATGTCAAAATCTCTGCAAGCATCCATAATAGTTTAAGCTACTTCCCCTTTCTCCCAGCTCATTGGAATGATATGTGATTGCACTTTAAAAGTGTCTTCTTTCTGAGGAATTCCAATTCCACTCGTACTCATTTTATCCTTAAGAATTCTGCCCTTGGATCTTTCCTAGTATTTCCAACTTCACTGAAACTGGTTCTCCTGAAATGCATTTACAACTCCTTTCCATTTTTTCCTTCTGTAATATCTTGAATTTTAAGACTCTGTGGTCACTTCTTCCCAGAATTTCTCCTCTGTGCTGGCACTGATGTTTGCCAGCCAACAAGATAGTAAGTTGGATGCCTGCCACAATCCAATAATATACAAACTCAGAAGAGTCTTTTTTTACATATAGCTAAAGATAGAAAGTGTAACATAGTCAAAGATTTGGTACAGGGATATAAGACCAAGAATCCAATAAATGAGAAACATCCAGGCAGTCTCTGAGAATTGGACACAACTGAACAGAAAAGAAAAAGATGGGATATGTAACATAGTCAAAGACATGGCACAGATTGAGACAAGGGACCCAATGAAGGAAAAGACACAGGATACTGTGAGATGGGGTCCAGAGTTCCAAGCACAGCAAGTTAAACACAACAGAGCTAAGGCTTGAAAAGCTGTTCTCTGGGAGTGGGGCCAATAAATAAGCCAAGTTGAGCCACCACCCAGATGTACAACTGGGACACTTTACTTATTAATAGCAATTGCACTTAGACTTATATACCGCTTCACAGTGCTTTACAACCCTCTCTAAGCAGTTTACAGAGTCAGCATATTGCCCCCAACAGTCTGGGTCTTCATTTTACCCACCTCGGAAGGATGGAAGGCTGGGTCAACCTTGAGCCTGGTGAGATTTGAACTGCCAAATTGCAGGCAGCCGGCAGTCAGCAGAAGTAGCCTGCAGTACTGCACTCTAACCATTCTGCTACCGTGGTTCATTATGAAAGTGTACTCTTCCCATTTTTTATTTTTTATTTTAGTCAGTCTCTCTGACTTGGGGAACTCAGTCCTCTGTTGTCGTAGTATTAAATTGCACCTCTGTTCAGGACTGGGTTGCCAAACCTCAGAATCTGCAGTGTTGTCAGGCAGGGAGTTCTGAGAGTTTGCTGGATCTGCCTCAGCTAGAATGGTGTTATTGGTTTCAATGCTGCTGGAATCTCCAGGACTATTAACAAATCAAATCAAATCAAATCAAATCAAATCAATAAATAAATAAAATTTCTCCTAGATACTCCCGGCCCTCACAACTTCTTCCTCCTCATCTGAAGATAAGTCCACCAGGAACCTAGTTCTTATGCCTCTTCAGACAACTCTTCCCTAGTTGTTAGAATTAGGAGATCCCACTCCTTATTGTGTCTTCAGTTTTCTAGTAAATAAATTGGTCAGTGATATCTTGCAATCTTGGCAGAAGTTTGAGTAGCTGAAGCTTTTCATTATTGCCATGTCTCTCTTCCCTGAAAGATCAGTAATCTGGTGCAGGAAGAAATTATTTAGATCTTCGAAATGGCTTGGTGGTCTACACTAGGGGTGTCAAACTCACAGTCCGCAGGCCGGATGAGTCACTTGCTGGCCCTGCCCGGTTGAGCGAATAGGAAAAAAGTCCTGATACATCACGTCACATTGTTCAAATATTCTTGGTTGTGTTTATACTTAGATCATAGTTCTCAAAAGATGTAAGAACTTCCTTCACTTATAATACTAGTTCTCCCTTTTTGTCTGGCCTATTCCTCTTGAATAAGTTATATCCTTCAATCCTTGTTTTCCATTCTTGAGTGTTGTCCCACCAGACTTCGTTAATATCTAATAAGCCATGGTGACTTTTTTGCATTAGGATTTCTTGTTTGTTACCCATGTTGTGGATTTTATAATGATATTGAAGTCCTTGGGATATATATATATATATATCTTTTCCATCATGTATATTCCATCATATACATTATTGGGGATTTCCAAATCTTGCATATTTTTCTAGTCTCAGTATGGGGGATCATGCAGTTTTCTAGATTGTCTTCTTCCTCCCCAACTGGATTCAGTTTAAAGAACTCCAGGTCATATTATTTCTGGTTCTCCTGAGGGTTGTCACATTTTCTTACAATGAATTGCTTACCTCTGAAATGCACCCATTATCAAGGATTAAAACCATTCTCATTGGCACTATCTGTATGGCCACTTCTAGTAATTTTTATTCTCTTCCTGAACTTTGAGCGATGAATATACCACCTGTCCTGTGCTCACAGCTCTTTCATCCTCCTTTCTGGCATTTTGTAACCTCTTGCAGTGTCTTCAAGGCTACGTTTGGCATTGTCATTTGTTCCCATGTAGATCAGTAGAAATGGATCTTTGTCAGTGGGTTTAAAACAGTTTTGAGAGTCTTTCCATTTTATCCTAAAAAGAATTGGTACCCCAGGGAAGCACCACACTTCTGTTGATAGCTTGTCTGGCTGACAGATTGCTGCCAGTAGGAAGTCTCCAATTACCACCACTTGTCACTTCCTATTCTTTGTTTTTATATAATTTTCATCAAAACTTTTTTAAAAAGAAGTTTAAAAACTAATTCAAACTAATACAAAATAAGGAAGGAAAAGTAATTAGACAAAAACTGCAAGACAAATAGAAAAGAAAGAAAATATGTACAAAACATGGCTTCCAATATTCTTCATAGCAGTTTTATGTATAATTATATTTTAACCTCTCTCTTGTTGTGTAAAGTTACATCATAACACTTTTCTTTGTATAATCTATCCTGTCTAATTATCAATGACATCAATCAATTGCTTCCTATTCTTCAGGGCAGGAGCAGGAATCTTTCCCATTGTAAAGCCTATACAATCTCATACTCATCTGTGAGACTTATGCAAACTGTTCTCCATCTAGTAATCCAGAAATATCAATTGTGAAACCCTGAAATCAGTTCTGAAGTTTTGGAATGTACAGATAATCCTTGACTTACAATCAGTTGCTTAGTCACTTTTCAAAGTTGTGATGGACCCCTAAAAGATACCTAGGAGCTGGTTCTGAAGTTCTGATAGTTGTCCCTCCCATGGTCATGTGACCACATTTTGGCCACTCAGCAACCAGTCTACATTTGCCACTGTTTGCAGCATCCCATGGTGACATGACTGAGATTTATGTTGTTTTTACCAAAGCCTGGTGTTTACTAGTGAATCATGGATTTACTTAATGACTGTGGCATTCACTTAACAACCACTAAAAAAAGGTAATAAAATGGGCCCAGTCATGTAATGATCCACTTTACAATCATAATGACTTATGACCATAATGGTCAAGTTCCATTATGGTCATGAATCAAGGACTACCAGAAACTTCACAAGTACCGTACTTTCTACATACTATCATCTTACTTTTCCAGAAAGGCAATCAACTTGCATTTGTAGCATGGATAGTTCTTGTGGCTTTAAGGAAGGAAACAAACATAGCATAGCTCTTGCAGGTCATGAGGACATCTCCATCTCTCTCTGATGAACAAGCAAACAAGAAAAGGCCTCCCTCTTAATCTCCAATTCCAGTTCTCCTGCCAAACTTCTATTTGCTCCACCTGTTTTTTATTCATTGTGTAAGTAACTTTGCAGCGAAAAATAATGGGAAACCAGGTATTCCTAAATGTACCTTGTTCTCCCCCACCCCATTTCCTTTAAATGAAATTAAAAAGAGATTTTCCTCAAAAAAAAACCAGTAAGTTTATTTCTTTGTATTGAAACATTGCAGTTTGCTTTCTGCACCTGGCTGATAGTAAAGAAAGATATCAAAGCAGTTTAAAAATGACTCCCAAAAATGTATTCATTCCTCTACTCCATTATTTGACAATTAGTCTAAATGTGTTGCTTATCTGTTACTTTCCTGTGAGATGTCCTTGAATGTGTAATTAGATTTGTATATAAATTTCCCTTATAAACACTATAATGGTTTTATTTCCAAGGCCACCTGCATTTTTCAAAGAAAAAAATCACCATCATTAAAGAACTTTAGTCTTCAAAAATATTATCTCAATATTCTTTACGTAGATTTTAACTAAGAGCTCAGATAATTCTGACCTTTCTTATTAAAAAATGGATCAGGTAGTCTGTGATAGGAAGTATCTCTGCTTGGGATCCCAACAAGTGGCTGCCAGTCAGATGAAATGATCTTGAAATGGGTAAGTAGTGTGGCTTGGTATAAGACAACTTCCTCTGCTTCTAAGCTCTGGACAGCCAAATATGTCTTGCAAAACCCCAGACAAACCATGAGATGGCAGCAAAGAGATAAAGGAAATACTAATGTTTACTGCCATCTGATGGTTGTCTAGATTTGTGCAACTCAGATCTGGTAATTCCACAAATTTCTTAGGTTAATATTACTGACTAGGTTCACATATTATACTAAACCATGCTTTGATTACTTATGGCTTCTTGACTAAGCTACAATGGATTAGTTTCACTTTATCTTACTTATAAATAATGATATATAAAACATGACAGCTAAATTCCTACAACATGCTAAACCATTTATACAACACACTAATCAGACAAACTCTATTATGGAGTTTGTATTATAATTGACTTAATATATTTGTGGGGTTAACCCAACCATTTCCACCTCTTAGCAGGTACAGTTTATTGTTCTGAAATGTGAACAGGAGTCTTAAACACATTCTTCCTTATAGATGATTTCGACTACAGTGGCCCTAATGCATTGCTTTTTTGGGGAGTGGGGGGCACAAAACACTACAATTTCCATAGAATGAACACGTATAGATACAAAGAATGCTTTTCATAATAGAAATGGAAGTACAATAGGATTCAAAGTGGAGAAGATTCTAAACAGGAGGTCTTTAGGTCTGCTGCTTAGTGTGCTACTCATGATGGACAGCTCAGGCCTTCTCCTTTGTTTTTCTTCTAAGCCTTCTACTAAGGCAGGGGTGTCAAACTCATGGCTGGTGGGCCAAATGCGTCACGTGCTGGCCCCGCCCGGTTTAGCGAAGGGGAAAAAAGTCCCGATACGTCATGTGATGCCGCAAGTTGACACCCCTGTTCTAAGGAGACCTGGGCTGGATAAAGCTGTCTGCTTCCAGTAAAGCAGGTCACAGGACCTAACCACTCTATATATCTTTCTACTTTGCAAAAGACAATATTGCAATTTTCGCTACACTATAGTACAGCTTTTCAAACTATTTAGTCTAATAATCTTTGTTCATTTTACTCCTTTCATATACCCAGTGTTTTAAGAAAAATAAAATAAAAAGGAAATTATATACCTTTCCAGTTTGGGACAAAGGATAATTTCTTGTGGTATATATAGAAGCAGGGTTTTTATAAAATGAAAAAGGGTTTTTTTTCTTTTTAAAGTTGTTCCTCTTTTCAAAAGTCTTAATAACCACATTTTTTGTGAATAAAGAACAAAACCTTGGTAAAAAGCACATGTTGCTTGACACAAAATCTCACAAGGGCTCATAAGGGACATAAATAGAGTCTTTCCAACATATTGGGTACAAAAAGGCTTTGGATGATTGTTAACTAGTTACATGAGTTATAGTACTCTATTCCTTCTCCCTATTTACATAATTCTATTTAACATATTTCCAACTCTAAAATATTCCAGTAAGACAAAATTGAACACTTAGTTAATGGAGCTATTCTTAAAAGTATTTTTCAACTTGGCCCTGACCTTTTGTGTAAAGAGCTTTAGATAACTGACAAGAGAAAAAAAACAATAAAATCCTTTCCCCCCAAGATCAAGTTCAGCTTTTAATATTTATTTAATAAATACCTATAGACCAAAAGAATAAAAACAAAAACTTAAAATTGTGCAGTAATTAAAGTAAAAGAAAATACATGCAGCTATGTTAATGCACAACAAAAGGCAATATAGTGGGATAAATCTAATTTCTCAGAGAGTAAAGAATATTGTGGAAGGTGTCAAGGTTCCACATTTCGATTTGTGGAAGAGCTTTGAACAAGGTACTCAACAACTACATGTAAAAGAAATGGACTGAAAAGCAAAATCCTTGTGTTAGCTAGTTGTAGAGCAGTGATTTCTAACGGCCATAGCTGCAGCTAAGAATTTTGTGACCTTCTTAGATGTTTCAGCAAATTGATCTTGTAGCAGCTGATCTATACTCACTGAATGTAATAGAAAAGAAAATAGTTCAATGAGACCAAGGTGCCAGGTGTGATACAGGGGACAACCTAGTAACAATCTATTCTGTTTTCTGAGCACCTGCAAAGGCAATTCTGGTAAGGAATATTATGATATCTATTTGTAGTACTCATTGAAAGCAAGGCATCAGATTTCACCTGTGTAAATATCCTTATACTTTAGAATCCCAATTTGGTACATAGTGGTTAAGGATCAGGCTAGAAATTAGGAGAAACTGAGTTCTAGAACTACTTTAGGCATTTAGCCAGCTGTGTGACCTAATGCCAGTCACTCTCTCATCCCTAGGAAATAGGCATTGTGGAGGGGACCCTTGTCAAAAAATTGCAGAGATTTAGTCCAGGCAGTTGCCAGGAGGTAAAAACTCATTCAAGGCATACATAGAAGTTCTTATATATGTTATGAGATGATAAAAATATTTAGATATGTGGAAAGGAGCACCTGTAAGCTTATGATAGCACATATGTAATTTTTAAAATTTATCTTATTGGATGCTAATTTATCTTTTTGGACTTGCTGCTTCAGTTCTGCCAAAGTTTCATCTGGACTCATAGAACATACAGCTAGGCCCATAATAAGAAAAATTCAAATCTATTTGGGGTTTCAGGGAGGAATATATCCTGGGATTCACCCTAGAGTTTTTGTTTTAGCCAGAATATTAATTGGCAATGTCTTAGGGGCCCTCAAAGAGATGCATATAAGTTCCAGCTGAGTGTGCATCTCAGCTGATCAAAGGTCATAGACATGGGTCTTAAATAGGTTAGCATGAGTTACTTCTGATGCAGAAGCGTCCTTGTATGTAGAGGGACATAGTAGCAAACTTAGTATATTTGCTTTAAATCATTTGATTGCTGCAGACATATAGTTATGTACTTGGCATTCAAATCTGATAATCTTATTGGATGCTTTTTGTTCTTTAAATGACAGCTTGCTTATTTGATGACTCCAGGAGGTAGAGGGTTGGAAATGAATACCTAAATTTTTAAAGTCTTTGACTTGCTCAGTAGGTTTATTGTGGATTTTTCAATTATAGGAAAGGTTAAAATGCTTTTTTTGTGAGAACTAGAATAATTGTTTGAGCATAATTAATTTTAGGTGGTTTTTAAAATAAAAGGACACAACTGCTCCTAGATATCTTCAAAGGCCAACTTGAGATAAAGATAGAATGAGGGTGTTATCTTCGTAAAATAGAACAGAAATGGATTGGTTGGATGGACTGGAGGATGGAATTAAGACTTAGCAAGGACCAAAATGATGTTAATATAGATATTAAAAACCAGGGGAGCCAGAATGCATGGGAATGGGACAATTAGTTTCCAATTGCTTTTCTATCTGATCAAAGGTATTTACATAACATTATCAGTCTGAGAAAGCAATGGTCAATAGATGAAACCATTGACTTCAGCCAAAGTTTCTTCCAAGGAATTCTTCCAAAGAACTGAGCCAAAAGCTGTTCTAAAGTCAATAAAGGTAGAATAAAGGGACCTTTATGGGATAGTTCAATATTTCTTAACCAGATAGTATACGTTTGTATGCTAAAATAGTTGATCCACTTGATCTGAAACCTGCTTGCTTTGTAGTTAGACTATTCTTCTAAATTGGGGTGTCAAACTGGTGATCCGCAGGCAGGATGTATCACATGCAGGCCAGCTAGTGGGGTAGGCAATGTGACGCCACGAATTTGACACCTGTGTTCTAGATCATTCAATCAGCAAGTCTGTACAGGTAGTCCTCAACTTACAACAGTTCATTTAGTGACCATTCAAAGTTACAACAGTATTAAAAAAAGTGACTTATGACCATTTTTCATAGTTATGATTTAGGTAGCATCCCCATGATCATGTTATCAAAATTCAGGTGTTTGACAACTGGTTCATACTTATGACTGTTGCTGTGTCCCAAAGTCATGTGATCCCCTTTTTCAACCTTCTGACAAGCAAAGTCAATGGGGAAGCCAGATGCCAGCCTTGGGAGCCATATTTGTAGAAGGCCTCTGCGGCTGCCACATCTTAATGCCTGGGAAATTGGGAGGGGGGATATTCACATGTAGCAGGGGAATATAGACACAACAATGTTCTTTCCCAGAGAATCAAGGACATGTCAACTTGCACCTGGAAGAGGAGTGCCATAAGGAAGGCATCCTTTTGATCTGGAAGTGGATTGGGCCATGTGATCATTGGGGATGGCCGGGAGGTGGATCTTTGATTTTCTCCTGGGGAGGGAAAAACCTGGGGCTTCAGAGTCAGGTTTTTCCCAGATGTGCCAACATGGTTTCTCTAATAAATTCTTATTTGGATAACTGGTTTCCGAGTGTTGAATGGAAGAGGGGGACTTTGCTGGAACCCTGACACCGAAAGCATATTTTATCCTTAATAATTAATGCATTCCATTTTTTTTGTAATATGCATACATTTTTAAATGCCCTTTTTTTTCTTTAGCCAAATTTTCACAATTTAGAAATCAAGTAAAACCCTGATAATCAAATCCTAATTAGCACATCTGACTGATGAAAATTCCTTGCCAGATCTTAGCAATCACATAAATACACCTTCTCGGGACGGAATATCCCAACTTGACCCTTCCGGTTTTCTGTCAACATGCATGCATTGCAGTCATAATCCAGTCCACCCACTAATGGTCCTTTTCTTCTCTTTCCTTCCACTTTTTCCAGCAACAAGCATCACAGGCTTCTCCAGTGAGTTAGATATTTGCCTAATGTATCCAAAATACAATGATATGAGCCAAGTGATTTATGCTTCCAGTGAGCACTCTAGGTTGAACTGATGATCCATTTGTTTGTACTTTTGGTTATTAATGTCATTCTCAGGAGTCTTCTCCAATAACAAAGTTTAAAAGTGTCAATACTCTTTCTATCATTTTTCAAAATCCAACTTTCGCTTTGATAGAGTGCCACATTGGAAAATCACTGCATGCAGAGTTCTGATCTTTGTATGCCTAGACACATCTCAGTTATTGAATTACTTTCCAAGGACGTCATTGCTATTTTACTAAATGACAGTCTGTGGTGTATTTTTTACTGCTTATTTCTTTGCTGTTAATCATTACTCTTAAAAGGTGGAAGCTATCACTTCAGAATTTGTTAGTTCTAAGGCTGGTTACTATGCTGCATTTGTTGATTGGTTGATTGGAGTTTTATCCTGCTTTTTTGCTTTATAAGTAACTCAAGGAAGAAAACATATCTAGTACAGCCTCCACCTCCTGTTTTCTCCACAACAACAACCCTATAAGATAGATTGGGTTAAGAGAGAATGGCTGGCCTAAAGTCACCCAGCCAGCTTTCATACCTAAGTTAGAACTGGAGGTCACAGCCTCTTAGTTTCTATGCCAGCACCATAACCACTACACCAAACTCAGTCTTATTAGTCATTAGTCTGATCTTCTTTATATTTAGTTGTAATCTTGTATTTTCATGTGCTCCTTGTTTTTCATTGCTAATCATTTATCAGAGTAAAGCCATCAGCATAGCACACAGGTCACTGGTTTTAAAATCATTTTCATCATCTTCCAATACAGCTTCCCTCAATATTTATTCAGTATATTAGTTGAATAAATAAGGAGAGAATATAAAACCTTGTCCCACAACTTGCCAGTCTGGAGCCACTTTCTTTCTCATTGTTTCATCCAACAGTAAACACCAAAAGTTTGTCAACATAAGCAGTATGCAGGTATAAGTTAACAGATAAAATGTAAAAGACAGATAATTGGTTATTAATATTTTCATTGATGTTCATTCTCTAACGTAAGAGAATTTCCATATATTCAAATTTAATTAAATTTGCATTAAAACTGAGATTTTTGGTGATATTGAGCACCACCTCAATTTTTCCCAAGCAATACTCACCATCTTTTACTCAGAAATGAGCTGCAACTGTATTCAACTGTATTAAAAGGCTTGCTTTTAAATGCTGGTAAATACTTAGAAAATTCACCAGGGCGCCTTATAGCTCAAAACCTGCACAATTATATTATACCACTAGATCAGATGGTTTACTAGATCAGATGGTTAAACTTGGATAAGGTTCATTAATTCTAGTATTTGGAAAAGCTGTACACTGAGGATACAATTCTGAATATGTGTCTCAGATTTAGCAACTCAGAGAAAACCCTTAATGATCCCAGAACCTGAGAACTGAACATAATGGTTCTATTTATGAGGCAACTAAGCTTCTTATGATGTAATAAATGTCGCCATAAATAGGTTTTAAAAAGTCAGAAATGCCAACCTTTTTCCACACATCATTTCCCCACAATGCACTGGCCATATTCAGATAACTGCATCCTCAGTTTTATTAGGCAAATGATGAACACAATCATCTTGGTACCTCAGCAGTGCAGCACCTGACAAATCTTTGGGCTCAGAAGCTAAGCTTCAGTGGGAGACCACTTGGCAATGCCAAGGCTGTAAGCTAGACTGGGAGAATGAAAAAAAATATCATAGAAGAAGTAAGTGGCAGACTATTTCCAAACTGATGCCGAAACACTACGTGGAGTATCTAAGATGTGGTCAATGGGTAATGTAACTCGGCCCAAAGGAGACTTTTATCTTACAAGTATTTTTCCAAGTGTTATTGATATGTTTTTAAATGTACATGTGGGTAGAGTTTTGTTCAGTTTGTATTTGTATACCACCCAGAGTCTATTAATTGAGATACTCATAAAGAGTGAAAAATAAACAGAAGAACAAAAAAATATATGGAATTTCTCTGGTTTTTCATTCAGGTAGTCCTCAACTTACGATCATAATAGAGCCTTCCCATTACAGTTGTAAGTTATGACGGTAGTAAAGTGGGCCACCCATGTGGCTGAGCTGATTTTACAAATTTTTTTGAGGCGGTTAAGTGAATCTTAACTGGTCATTTAGTGAATGTTGTGGCCATTAAGTGAGCTCATTGATTGCTATGGGGCGTTTTTGCTGAAAACCTGAAGTAAATTCCAGTTTTCAGTGAAAACATTGTAAATCACAGTCATGTGACTGCAGGGGGGCAGCCATCAGAATTTGGAACTGGATCATAAATACCTTTTGGACAGGGTCTGTTTTAACTTTGAACAGTTGCTGTGGGACTAGTTGTAAGTCAAGGACTATCTGTATTGGATAATTATGTGTAACAAGTTCAGAACAACCCAGAATATGAAGCTGACTGGCTTATTATTTGGACACGGACACACACATACCATCTGTGGTCCCATAAAAGTCATACAAACAAAACTGAAGAAAGCTAAGGCAAATAAGAGAAGCAATTTGAATCCTTTGTAAATGTCATCAATCCATTGTGGCATTGTGGAAATGAACACTTATTCTAGACAAGATCCATTTGCAATAACAGCATAAGCTGATTCAAGCACAAGCTCTTCTGAGACTCACATGGAAAAACTTTTTTAAATCATATGTTGGATATAATCAATGTTTTAACATCCCAGAAGTTCTGACTCACCCAATATATGCAATTAGTTGCTGGGAATGAAAAGCATTTCCCATCTCAAATTTCTTTCAAATGTCATGGCATGATATTGGCCTAGCCTTAAAAAAAAAAGGATTCAAGCAACTGACAATGGGGTTGTCTAAAAGCAAGGGGAAAGTGCTTTTAGCTCAAGCCAAACAAATGAAATCAAACAAACAGTTGAAGTTGGATTGGTCACCAATTTTTTACACTTGAAAGTACATTTTCCTTACATCAATAAAATATACTTCTGAAGAGTGATTTGAATCTATCTGAGCATTTGGTTTCAGTAGTTAATCGCATTCATAAAAAACAAAGGAGAAAATAAAGAGCCTCCGATCAGATGATCTACCCATGCAGAACTGGGTTTGAGTATTTGTGATTAAACACTGCCCTGGCTTTCCTCCCTCAACGTTTAGGAATAAAGACAGATTATCATGCACAATACATGTTGTTCAGATCGAACAGTTGCTGTTTTCCAGTGTGCTTTATATTAGCATTTTGCATATTTTGTTTTTCCTGAAAATTAAACTTATTTTTCTCCAAGGCTACTATAGTACAATGGCAAAAATCCAGAGAACCAGTTGATGGAAGCAAAGATTTAATTTTCATGTTTTTCTATCTCTGCCAATTATCTGAATTTTTGCAGCCCAGATACAGTAGTCCTATTTTTAACTTAATACATTCCAGACCTGCTTCTTAGAATCTTTGCATTAGCTTGCTATGCATGGCAACCTAATTTAAATTCAGGAACAACACAGTAAATAATGAGAAGATGCAGGCAAAAATTGTCTAGGCTGATGTCTTTTTTCTTCAAGAAGATTAGGTACAATGTTTTAAAGCCTTTATATGGAGAAGTGTGACACATTAAAAACAGGCTGGGTAAAATGCGATTTACAAGTATTATGACAGATTTTAAAGTCTAAATTCAATAATTTACGTTTCCCAGCACAGCTTAATTAAGAGTCTCCTAATAAGATTTATTGGCTGTCTTCTAAACTATCTAGCAATCCATTAAAGATTGCAACGGTAGCTTTAATATTACCTCCTTTCATACTGTAAGCATTGGAAAGAAACCTCTGCCAATTTTATCTTGGAATGATTATCACATTTGCCAGCAAGACAGCTAATAGCTCATGCATTCGCTTTCTTTATCTTACTCTACCTGATTAACCTTCTTGAACAATCCGGTGAATTTTGTTGTGTTTCATTCAGGCAGTGAGCGCAATACTATTTGCACAACTGGCTTGTCCATTTTATCTATCAATCCACAGATCTGCTACAGCCTGCACAGACATACCTAATTCCCACTGAAGGATAAAATGTTTCAGCAAATTGCTCTTGAGATATAGTGTGAGACTCAATAACCAACTATTCAAGCATACTAATTTTGCCTTTGAGAACTGCAAATACTGGTGGGCTTCCGGGTAAACTTCAGATATACCCAGAATTACACATGGGTTTTGAATCCTGAAAACTGCAAATTATAGATGAGGTAAAAAACACACAGATGGATACATTGCACAGGGTTTGTTCAGAAGATACCCATATCTAGCGAGTAAGGAGGATAACCTTGATGGAAATTTACAAGAACCATTGCCTAAGGCAAAAGGGCTGAAACATTTTTAAGCTCTGAGAAACAAGTTTATTATTCTGAATCAGCTCGGGCAGACACTTCCCTGATTCACTAGAATTACCTAAATAGTGGAGTCCAAACTCTTTGGAAATAGTTTTGAAACCATTTTCAGCCTGGTGAGCATCAATAACTGTTTTTGGATGTCCTATTTGAGCCATAACACACTTCCACATATCTGTTTCAGACTTTGATAGTGAATATGCAGAATTCTATCTGCATCTGACTTTAATTTCCCTTCAAATGAACTGATAATCCTAGAGGTTCACAAACATTTGCCATGCATAAATATGTAGTTTTGGATCATTTTCTTTAAAAACATCAATGAACAAGTATAGTGGTTTTGACTCATTTGCTTAACAGGTTCTCTTTATCTAGTTAGGACGTGTGGAAAAAGCATATTTTAGGTTAATATTGAAAATTCAAAAGGCTTGCAAACTTTTAAGCATTGCTGTATCTGTTTGTCCAAATAAAATAGTAAAATAGATCAAAGTCTCCAAAGAAAATAGTAGAATTCAGGTTTCAAAGTTGTCTTTCTTAGCAGGCTCCCACATAATAATAAAAATGACAGATAACGTTATTCTTTGTGTCATCTTTATCAACTTAAGCTATAGAAATGAGTTATATTAGTTCCATATTATTTCACTTTGCAATAATGAACTTGTGCTTTTCGTCCAGCCAAGATTTATGTCACTCACAGATAACAGTCGCTCCAACCTGCCAAATTTAGTCTAGTTACACTGTTCTTTAGAAGACAGTTTCTCCTGGCTCTGTGCATCTTGATGATAGATAGGTCTTCTCATGAAGGTAGTTATGGCACTTAGCTGGTGTAACTATAGATACCTTGAAGCATGTAATACTGTTCTAGAGTCATACTAGTGAGCATTAAGCCAGAATAGTTCATCAAAGCATGGCACTCGTTATTGAGCAATGACAGTCATTTAGAGACATGAGGCTAAAAAGGCCCATTTTGAAAAAGGAAGAAAACTCAATCCAGACTTAAAACTGATTGTTTAAAAACAAATGCAGATATATATTCTAGCAATAAAATGTCAGTGTGAGGATTCTCCCAGGACAGATGAAAAATATGATCCTTACAGAGTTGAAGACAGAATCATGGAAATCAGATTAAAAATGTAATACCAACACTTCAGCAATGTTGCACTAATTTTAATTTGCATCATCTTAGGCAATAACCTCCAGTGTGGTTTCTATGGGCATGGATCTCTCCAGAGAAAGTCCTTTTGATCCCACAGCTTTGTTAAAAGAATAGTTGGTGGTTATAACTCAGTTTTAAGATACATCCCACTGGCATGGTATATAATGTATAGATTATGTATACATAATCTATACATTATATACCAAAAATCCTAACAGCAATAGAAACATAAATTACAGCAAATAAAACTGGCCAGAAAATATGAAGTACCCCCACATCAGACCTTTATTAGTCAGCTGCAAAAGTATTAACTTCCTGAAGGTTTGATCCACATTTGTTTAGATTACCCAATCCAGTTATAAGAATGTTCTTTATTAGATAGCCATTGTGATAATATCTAATTCCTTTAAATCCTCAAATTTCAGGTTCCTCTAATTGAAGAAGCTGAAAACATAAAAGGGGCACTATGTCTACGGTTACACATTTATATAGGCTTCCAACCCTCTAAAGGCAAGCTCACTGCAGGGGTCAGGAAAAACACTGCATTTGGGTGCCTAGTGTCATTTGCCTTTTGCTAATTGTACTGCCACTGTTAAATTATCAAGGACAAAAGAAGAGAGCATCTTTTTCACATCGGTATCTTACCAGAAATGTAACATCAATTAAAGAGAGGAAATGAAGTGCTTATTCTAGCTTAGGTCACCATCTTCTGCTACTATTTTTAATTATAATTCAAAGGAAATGTGGTTTTCTGCTAAATTCAGCACACTTATGAAGGTGGCCAACTTCATAAAATTTAAAACTGAGGATGTTGATAAGTTTAGATTGCACAAAGAAGCTATCACAGCAGGAAATTATGCACACATCTCACACCCTCTTTCTATGGCCTCCTTGCGATTGCATGTAGCCCATGCCCTCCCTCTATGGCTTCCCTGCAATCTCTCTCTCTCTCTCTCTCTCTCTCTCTCTCTCTCTCTCTCTCTCTCTCTCTCTCTCTCTCTCTCTCTCT
>JANHFL010010033.1:215615-227374 GCA_032468155.1 Oxyrhabdium leporinum | reverse complement strand
TTAATATAAGAATAGAATTGCATTTTTAATCATCTTTGCAAACACAATGTGGTAAATATTGTGATAAGTATAGATTTATATTTTTGATTATTTCTGTAAGCATTTGTACCCAGACGACACACTGTGTAATAGAAGATTTTGTATGAAAACAAAATAAAACTTATTTGAAAAAAAAAAAAAAGAACTCCAAAGCTCCTTCAAGGTTTGCTAATCCATTTCTTCTCTTAGCTCTTCTCCCTGTTTTTCATACTTGATTGTCCTCTTCCACAAGAAGGAGTTTCTTTATTGGAAATAATCTTATCTTTGAATAGTAAATTTTCCTATCCTTTTGACAGATGAGTTCAGTATTTGACATCTGTTTCCTTCTGCCTCTTATTTGAGACAGTTGAAAAGAACTGGGAAGATGCTGGTTGGAGCAATTTCATCATTACTCTGCTCTTATCATAAACAACTTCCTTTGCTTTGATTTCATTGCTTTATTGTATTATTCAAATGGAGCCTATTTACTTTAACTACCACCACTCTTACAGAAACAAAGAAATGCTATTTCAGTTAGTTCCTGTTGACACAGCAGCAGGTTATCAAGCAACTGCAGGGCATAATTGCCTGAGGAACATTGGAGTTTTATACTCATCTATTATGCCCTACTAAATGAATGAATTCCATTTAAAAATTATTCTGTGATTTGGAGCAACAATTAGCAAGGAATATGCATAGAGCAACTTACATCATGTGGGTGTACTTCCAGTTGATTCATAATATTGGTTATCACTGACACTTTAATGATAATGATTAACAACCTGCAGTACTGTTAGTGTGCTGTATCTGTGCCAGATACCCATTATACAGAAAATCTAAAATTAAGAAATCTTCATTTAAAGAAAGAACTTGAAGTATACAGGTAGTCAGCAACTTACAACAGTTTGTTTAATGACAATTTGAAGGTACAATGGCACTGAAAAAAGTGACTTACTGCCATTTTTCACACTTGCAGCCTCCTTATGGGCATGCGATCAAAATTCAGATAGTTGGCAACTGACTCATATTTATAACCATTGCAGTGTTTTGGGGTCATGTGATCTCCTTTTAACCTTCTGACAAGCAAAGGCAATGGGGTAGATTCATTCAACAACCATGTTACTAACTTAACAACTGCAGTGATTCACTTAACAACTGTGGCAAGAAAGGTTGTAAAATGGGGCAAAATTCTCTTAACAAATGTTTCACTTAACAACAGAAATGTTGGGCTCAATTGTGATCTTAAGTCAAGGCCTACCTGTAAATCTAATTCAGTAGTTTTCTTCCTTCACTAGTTTTCTTTTCTTCCACCATCCATCTTCTACATAGGTCTTTATCTGATGCCCTTTGGATGACTTCATTGTTGATGAAAAGCTTCTTTGACTTCAGTTGTCAAACTTTCCTACTAGCTTGACCATTATCGAAAACACACATTTGAAGAGTATGCTTGGTAGGAATAGTTGCTCTAAATTATATGTGGGACTGCAACTCCCACAATACTGCCCCAATGCAGTTAATCTCCTGCTGTACTGTTTGTACTGGAAATTGTAGTGCAAGACCTCTAGGAACTGCTAAGTAGGGAAATGGACCATAAAAATCCTAAATATTCTGAAATGTGTGACTGGTGGAAAGACATATCCTCACTTTTTCATTTTACTTCACAAATTTCCATAAACACCAAAAAGGGAGAAACAAATATAATTAACTTTACAAACTGAAAATAAATCAAAGTGAAAAAAAATATGGATTTTACCTTCTAGTATGAAATTGATCACTAGTTTCCAACAAATTGAATATTTTTTTTTGTTTTTCTTAGGTGTATATATAAATTTTTAAAAAATCTTTTCCCTTGCTAGGCCATGAATATAAACAAACAATACATCAAAAAATTGAAGAACAACAATCCCCAAATTGTTACATCACATTGCACCTTTTTCTTTACTTTTCACATTTTTCTTAGTTTGCATTAGTCTTTTATCTTTCTATTTGTAAACTTTAATAACATTATTTTTAAAAAAGGAAAAATGGAACTTTAAGGACATAAAAAGATTTTAGGTAATCTCAGAACATCGCTATAAATTCAATGTTTAAAAAGCATATTATTGTTAGTTGATAAGATGTAATGTATATCACATGCATAAACAACTTGTGTTCCCTTCCCTTTTCCTCTGCCCCCACTTCATTTCAATTTAAATCCTACATCAGCTTCGCTGCAGCTTATGAAAATGCAGTTTTTAATAAAATGTGTTAATTCAAAAAGGAGATTCAAACTCATTACAGCAACAGCATGGACGCAACTGCCTATTAACTCCCAGACAACCTTCACCAACCAAGCAGGGCAGAGATCTAATAAACAGGTAGCTGGTTAACAGATCTGAGAATACTGTCCATTTCCTCTAGAGTTATAAATTCAAACCTGTCCAAATTAAGTACATAAGACCATGCTTCTGTCACTTCGACAGAGCCTGCCCAGTCTGAGTCCAATTACGAGTAAATCCAAATGACTTTATCTATTAGACAGGATAGAGTATTCCTTACATCACATCTGTAGATGATGCTGTGACTTGTCCTTTCTCGGGATAAAATGAGTCACTTTAAACATGGCTGCTGGATGGTTATTTGCAGACATAAGAACAGTGGGGAAAAGCCACATTTTAATACTCTTATTTCTACACATAACCACTACTGTTTTAATTGGGATGTTCTCCACTCAAATTCTAAATAGAAAAAGCATAGTGGCCTTTTTGTAATTCAATTTCATTTTCATATATCTAAGATGGTATGGACATTAAATAAACCTATATTAAAAATACCAATATTGGAAATAACATAATTGTGCTAATTAACAGCAAGATGCCCATATGCAAAAGTGTGTGTGTGTGTGTGTGTGTTGTCCTTGAAAATAAGACCCACCCTGAAAATAAACCCTAGTCTGATTTTTTGGGGTAGGCCTAATATAAAACCTACCCAAAAATAAGCCAGGAGATTGGTGTAGCGCAGATGCCTGTAAGTCTGAACACAGAGGAAGAAGTGGGGGGGGGGGGAGAGGCATGCATGGAATGATCTGCCTGCCCTTATGTCTGACTTCAGGGATGCTGCAGCTGCCCCCATTCACCTATCTTTTCTGCATCTGCTGTGTTAGGTCCCTTGACTTAAGTCCCACCTAGTCTGGCCCCCATAGGCGTTGGACCTGCCTCCCGCCACCCCCTGCTGGGTTTCATACCCCTATGCCTTCTTTTCTCTTTTTTTCTCACTCACTGTCAGCCTTGGAAGCTATAATTGCGGCTTCCACATATTAGCACATAGGAATTAGGGAGAGGGTTCTTTCTCATACACTTAGAGGGGTTAGTAGTCAAAACAAAATTCTTTTCAACTGTGTCAAGGCCATCCTTACCAGCACCTGGAGGAGGAGTGACAAGAGGAGAGAGGAAGTTGGTTTCAGAAGAGGATTGGTCATGTGACCTTTGATGATGATTTGGAGGTGGATCTTTGAATTCTTTTGGGTGTGGAAAAAACCTGGGCCTTCAGATTCAGGTTTTTCCCAGATGTGCCAACATGGTTTCTTTAATAAAATCTTACTTGGATAAGCCTTGGTCTGAGTGCTGAATAAATTATTGGAACTTGGATGGAACACTGACACTCACATTACCTTTTCCTAAAATCACCTTCCCCAGGAAGAAGCAGCTGATGAAATTGCAGCCACTCCCAAAATGGTGCCCGCTTCCAAGATGGTACTACTACAAGTCTTCTGTTTAAGATGGCCACATAGCATGTCAGCTGCTTCTCCTTGGGAAATGCAATGTTTGGAAAAGGAAAATCGAGCGAGGTATGATTAGGGTAGGAGGCTCGAGGATGTGGAATACCATAAGGTGGGAAGCAGGTTCAGGTTCTGTGGCTGTGGGACCCATTGGGATAGAAAGCTGTGCATGGGGTGCCTCACAGAGTGGGGGAGGCCTTGAGACCCAGGGCAGGTCATGTGTGAGCTGGGAAGGTGCTGCAGTGTAAGCTGATAGTTTCAGTATATCTTGTCCTATCTCTGCCCTCCCCCCTCATTTACATTAACTATTTGATTAAAAATTGATATGTATTTTTTAAAACAGATTTCTCAATCTTTGCAACATAGTAAATGCTTCTTCTCTGCCAGAAATATAGGCTCAACTTGTATAATAGAACTGAATACTAAAGTGTCTTCCAGGGATTTAGTGTTTAGCATATTCATTTTTCTTCTTTTAAAAATCCTTTTAAAAGACATAATAACATTTCCTTCTTACAGGCAAAAGAAAAGATTTTTTTGGTTGCTCGCTTAACCTGAGCACCAAAAGAAGGAACAAAGATAATGTCTTTAGATGGTTTCAAATATTCCTGTTGAAGCATTCTACTTCTGTTAAAGAACATGGAACATTTGTCATAGATCTTATTGTTTTTGTAATGAGTTTTTTAACACAACACAAACAAATCTAACCAAAGATTTGCATTTATTGAAGGACTGGTTTAGTTCTACTGACTTAAAAATATAGCTTGAGTGTTAGCATTTCATGTGATGATCAGCAAAAAAAATCTATGCTGTTTTTGCTTTGCTTCAGAGAGCCTAGTTGAAACTTAGATGGAATATATCATTAAAACTAATCAGATACTTAACATTTCCTTGTTTTCTCAGGAATTTCAGTCATAAAAATGTAGCCGGAATAGCTCACTGGATCACAAAAAGGACACCCACTCAAAGATTTTAAAAGTGAAGATGCTATTTCCTTTTTTTTTAGCATAAGGGTTTATATCTATATTTATGAGGCTTTTATTGTAGGCTATGAAAAACTTAATAGACAATTGCAGAATGTCTCTTCCATATACCATCTGTTGTATCCAAATGAGCTTCATTTATTTAGAAACTACTGGAGTTGGGTACTTAGTAAGAACAATATGAACACTATCAGCATTGACAAAATCATCACGAGCCAATTGCAAAAGACAGCTTTACTTGGACAACTTACATCCTGCAACTATACCTTTAACACTATTAAACGATAAATAAATGAAAATAAGTAACATCTGCCTATCCCAAGTCCTTGGGAAGGACTTGATAGGTGGATAAAAATGCCAAATCCAGTCTAAACATTTGGCTGACTATGTAACAAACTGTAATAACTAAAGAAGTAAAGGAAAGAAAAGCTTCTTTAACCTCAGAAGACCCAGTTACTACTATCTTCTACCTGTCAGCATTCCAGCCAAACAATCCCAACTCAATAAACTCTAAGACAGACAATTCCTCAAAGTTCAATTTTATTAGAGTTGTTATATTGGCACATCTGGAAAAACCCAAATCTGAGAGTTCCGGGTTTTCCCATCCTAAAAGAGAATTCAAAATCCATCCCCCTGCACTCATCCGTCCATCACATGCTCCAATCAATTCTTCGTTCCACTTAAAGACATCCCCATCCAGGTGCAGGGTAACATGTCCTTGACTTGTTGAGAAATAATGTTGTTATGTCTACTCATCTACTCTATTCTGAAATCCCCCCTTCCAAATTCCCAGGCACTAAATGTAATCTTGATCTGTCATTCAAATTAACTTGATACATAGTGGCAAAAGACCTTTAAAGCTTAAGAAAATAAAAAAGCAGGAAGTTCCCACTTTCAGAGGAACTAGAATAGGAGAAAAAAGTTATTTTGTCTGTCATTTTCCTTTTCTGTTAATGGAATAGTAAAACACCTCCTGTCAGCTGAATCAAAGCCAGATAAAGGACATGCCAGCATAGGGCATTGCATGCAAAGACAACTGAACATATAGTTTTTTTCTCCCATGCCATCATTCCGCTAAACACCTAACTTACTTACTCATGTAGTAGGGCTATATTGCTATTATCCTTCTCATCTTCTCATCTTTCCTATTATCTTCTTCTATTGGTATCTTATGATTTTTCACTTGTTTGTATATGATTTATGATTGTATCTTATGATTTATAATTTGTGACTTATATTTTGTTGTTTGTATGTACACTGAGAGCTTATGCACTGGAGACAAATTCCTTATGTGTCCAATCACACTTGTCTAATAAAGAATATTCCAAATATTCCAAAGCAATCTAGGAACTTACAGAAACTACATACAATTTACAATTTGAATTGCATTTTATGGAAAAGGATCTGAGTTGTGATGCCTTTCATTCTGCTTTCTTCATTCTGTCTCTCTCTCTCTTTCTCGAAGAGCTAGAGAAAGAGATAAATATTCAGTCACTATTTCACCTTCATTTGTCCCTTCCCCATTTGTCTACAGCTCAAGGTCTTTGAACTTGATAAATATAATAATTGTTGAACTGGCAGCTAAATTTTGAAAGCATTTTAATGTTTCTTTGTTATCTATTGACAAGAAGGCAGGTAGATTTCTACTTTCCTTCTCCTGGGTTTGTGGTACAAAATACTTTCCTCTTCTCAGGAATGCAACACAAAGAATTATAGATTTATAGTCTATCACATACAAGTTACATATGTGCAAATGCAATGTTATAGATCTCTTGAGTTAGTGGGCCAGCAGAATCTTGGATTAAAAATATTTGTGCATCTGCCCTTGTAAATTAGGCAAAGCTAAAAGGATTGCAGTAACTGCTATGACTTAAGAATTTATAAAAATAGAACCTATTTATAAATAGTACTTCATTTTGCTTGCCATCCTACGTAGCAGACTACTTTTGCTTGTTTCTATCTCACTTGTTTAGGCAATAATCAGATTGTTTCTTAAACAACCCCCCCCCCCCCCCAACCTATAGCATGAGAACTGACTGATTAACTATCTTTATACAGTATCTAAATCACCCAGATTAATGTCAGGTCAGATGTTTTTGAACTGTTTTCAGAAATGTTGAGGAGGGTGGGTCTTAGATGGGCATATGGCTGCCCTTAAATGTTTTCAGCATGACAATGTCTGCATTTCTTAGGCACATAATATTTCCCTTGACTTCTACTTCATGCTATCATTTTGTTCTCATTAAAATTCCACTGAGCTACAATCAGAAAGGTTCTTCACATGTTAATATTTTGTAGTTGTCATTTGAATACCTTGTTCCTGCCCACTGCATAAAAATCAACATTCTAGTATTCAACTTGTTTGTTTCAGAATCAGACATAACCTGTTTCAGAATCAGACATGATCCTGCAATTACCATTCATTATATAACTTGGGAAAGTATCAGAGGAATAAAAGTGCAGTTGATACATTCATAGCATAATCAACATTTTTGTGTCTGTACTGGTAGGCCTTGAAGTCATACTGAGTCCATGCAGTTTTCTTGGCAACATTTTTGGAAGTGATTTGCCATTGCCTTCTTCCATGGACTGACAGAAAATGACAGGCTGAAAGTAACCCAACTGGCTCCATGCCTAATGCAGGACTGGACTTCTTCCAGTCTTCTACTTTCTATCATGGTGCCTTAACCTCAACAGCAGAAGTAGAGTTTTGATATCTTAGTCTTTAGGCTGGTGTCTTTAAAAGCACCATTTTAGATGGGGTGAGCTTGGAGACTGAAACTCCCTGGCTGATTTCCTAGCAAGAAATTATGAGAATCTCAATTGTCATAGGAAAAGCACATATGCATCACTTCTAGATTATACAGATTGGAGGTATCTCTCTTAATCTCTGTAGCAGCTACCATTCCTTTGCCTTTTCCTGCATGGCCTTATGCCTCCAAGAAAGGAGACAAGCATAAATAATCTTATCCATAAAATGAGCAAACCCAGTGCAAGAAATTGGTAGAATAGTAGCAGTCAAGAGACTGTTGCAGCAATAGACAGAACACAGGGAAGGAGGGAGTTTGGAAATACACCCTATTTAGTTGTCCCCTGATTTTTCAGGGTCCTTTCCTGCTGCATATCTTGAAACCTTCCCCCTCCCCATAAATGGTTTTGCTTGCTGCTCAGAATTAAAATAAACATGTAGCTGGCGGTTCTACCATTTTACTTGTAAGTTCCTTAAGAATGGTAAAGCACTGTGCTTGTCTGAATGAGATCATTATTTAGATCATGATTTAAAGTTTATTCATAGTGAGATACAAGGCAGTCAAGTTAAAATGAGACAATAGTGGATTACTATGGTATTCTTGAGGCTACCGTGGCAAAAAGAGATCAGGGAACAAACAAACAGGGGAAGTGAACCGGGAAATTTAAGTGATTCTATGGTGGGCAGATAGAACCCACAAGAAAGCTTTCCAGCTTGTCAAGAAAGGACCAAGAAGTACAAATAAAATCCTTTCCAACCAGCAGTGCTCTAAATTAAGATGAAGAAACAGATATTCCCCAATTGTGAACCGCAATGCATACTGCAAGTTACCCAGCACAAATCATGTTTATCAGTTTATGCTCACATTAGCCTTCCAAGTGTTGTTGGATTACAATTCTAATCATTTTTCATTATGGGCCATGCAGTCTGGATGAGTAGGATTTAAAATCTAGGAACAGCTGAAGGGAAAATCTTACCCAGTCCTAAATTATTAGTATTGCAAAATAATAATAATAATAATAAGTCGTAGCCGTAGTCGTCATCGTAGTAGTAGTCCGGAATTGCATTTATACATGATTTGGCTTAACCAACATTTCTTATATATGCCATATTTGGCTAGTTTATACAAATTCTAAGCTAGGAATCCCATTTTATAAACTACAATGGCTAGTTGACTCAACACATTAAGCCAAAATGATGTAAACCATATAATGAAATACGACTAGTTTGTGAGCTTCAGTCCAGTGCCCCTTTATACTGTTCTGCATTATTTTGAGGAGAGGCCTTCTACAAATATGGCTCCCAAGGCTGACAGTTTGTATGGAAGAGAAACAAAACTAAACATAATTGCAGCTCACATTTCAGTGTTTTAGAAGAAATGTGTTTGGAAATTTCTCAGAAAATGTTTATTAAGGGAGCTGCCAACTGGATCAGACTTACCAGTTTTTATAACTGTGTGCCTTTTGTTTATTGTTATATTGAACAAATACAGCAGTGTCCACCCCTAATTCATACAGAATCAAGAAATGTACAGGAAATGTATTCAACCTAGAGAAAATGCTGGCATACTAAAGAACCCACTTAAGCCAAGTGTTCAGTCCATGTGGTTTAAAGCAGTTCACTGCTAAATTGCTTTTTAAATTTCATTGTTTTTCAACTTGGTTAGTTTTTCCATGCAAATATATTTCCACTTAATGACCTGTCTAGAGTTAGGGTCTAGGACAACTCACCCTGGCCAGCTCACTGCAGACAACTCACCATAGGACATTTTGTCATGGCCAACTTGCTGTGGGACACCTTGCTGTGGGACAAAAATGAAAGTTGTGCACTGCCAAAGAACAGTTTTATTAGATAACAAGTAATGTTCATTTCAAAGATCAAGGAGAATTTTTCCATCCACTGGAAAACCCTTAGGATAACAGAAATACTGTAACTGATTATCATATAACTGATGACTGAAATCTCCTCTTTTTCCAGATGGCTTAAATTTTATGCTGGTTCTCATACATTTACTGAAGTTCTTCAGATGTTAATAGTGCAATGCACTGTTGCAGGCTACCTCTGCCTACAGCCAGCAGTTTTATTCTGACGAGCTCAAGGTTGACACAGCCTTCTACCCTTTTAAGGTTGGTAAAATGAGGACTCAGATTATTGGGGGCAATATGATTCTGTAAACTGCTTAGAGAGGGCTGAAAAACACTATGAAGTGGTGTATAAGTCTAAATGTTATTGTTATTGCTATTAAATTACCAGATCTGTTCTCATTGTAGGTGAGATATACAAAGTATGTCTAAATCTAGGTAATAGATTTGTCCCATTGTCTACAAATATTCTGTACTGTGCCCCCAAATAAAAACACCACTCAATTTGCTTTATAGAGAAGCCGATCAATAGACAGAGCAAGACTTTCAAATGGTGAGATAAAGCTTTTCTCTGGAGAGCGGGGAAAAAGATACTGTGTAGAATTTATAACACTGGTGTACAGCAAAGGAAAATTCAGACACATGTTGGGTTTTTTTTTCATGTTGAGTTTTGTAATGTGCATTCAAGTCAGAAATGATTTTCATTTTTTTTAGTGAGAGTTCTGCACATAGCTGCTTGTTCAAGGCACCACTGGTTTCAAGCCATCTGCAGTGGGGTGTGGCCAGGAAGGCCTTGAATACACTTCCAGGAGAACTTCAAATTTGCCAACAAATTGTAATTTTTAATGTGATCGAAAAGAAATATTATTATTCATGGAAATAATCACACTAACTATACTCAGCACTTTGATGTAAAGGAAATTAAGTTAAATCAACACAAATGATTGTGTTAAAGTATTAGCCATTTTTGAGCCTACAGAAATACATCCCAGCATAAACTGTGCTTCCGCCACTGATATCTGTTCCTCTGCAACAGAATAGAACATAAGTAAAGGCCTATATTATCTTGTAATAAAAATAATGGAATATATTTATTTCTCCACTCTTTGTGTACCTTTTGTCAGCCAAAAGTTCTGTTCAGGGCCAGTCAATCCTCCTGGCTCAGGAGGGACAAGGGAAATATATGTAAGGTCACTGTACAAATTATTCATAACTGGTATATAAAATCACTTCAATTGGATTCCAGCTGGCAAAATTCTATGGAGTTGACTGAGACACAGTTTTGTGATGTAATCTGGGAGAATTTTAATCCTGTTACACCAGATATTCAGCTCTGTAGGCTTGGTTACCTATCCCGTAGATCCATCTACTGTCTGGCTAGTTTAGGCTTCTATGCTTACATATAATAGACAGACTCTTTACAGACTAAACCCTGAACAACGTGAGCATCTATTCTTAAATACAATGATGCTACAATGGTGACTATGCATCATAACAATGAAACACAAACTCCATATTACTGTACTTGCATTACAATATTGCATGCAGATACATAAGGGATAGAGTTTGTATGACAAAATAGCAACTCATATTTTGTGCATTTCCGTCTTCCTATTGCATCCTGCGCTGTTCTATAACATTAACTTTTTAAAGCAAAATAACATGAAGAATGTACCTTAGGCAAAATATATGGCCTATGAACCCATTGGCGGTGCAGTGGTTAAAGTTCAGGCAAACTGCCCACAACCTGGAGTTTGATCTTGATGGGGCTCAAGGTTGATTCAGCCTTCTGTCTTTCCAAGGTCAGTTTTATGAGGATCCAGATTATTGGAGGTAATATGCAAATAATGCTTCTACATTACAAACTGTCTAGAGAGTGCTGTAAAGTGATATGGGGGCAGTATATAAGCCTAAATGCTATTGCTATTGCTCTTGAACCTCTCCTTGGAGAAGGGTGGCATTGAAATTCTAGCTATATAAAGCACATCCATTCTCATTTATGCATTCATTACTGTATTTATTGAAAGGATGACATCTTTGAATTTAAGTCATACTTCCATAGGATAGAATAGACATAAAAAAGTGGTAGACATGAGGGAAAAAAATCCCTTGCAGTATCTAGTTTTGCTACTTTGTCAACCTAAGATTACCAACTTCAATTTAAATTGTTCCTGATCCCCCCCAGCTCCCCATCACTACCAAAAATGAATATATTTTTGTATGTAGCTGCCAGAAGTCACACTTCAAAGAAAAGGATAAGGCCAGAAGAACAACAAAAATTGAATTAAAATTAATTGTGTTACGTTAAAGTAGTCCAATATTGATTTGATCACATAGGTACACATATTTCTTTTCAGCAGAAATATCAAATAAGAAGAAAAAAAGGTTGAAAA
>JANHFL010010033.1:175891-189207 GCA_032468155.1 Oxyrhabdium leporinum | reverse complement strand
GCTGAAGCTGACCAGGCTCTTTGCTGTTTGCTGCAAGGAGGCAAATTGCTGGGAGGCAGAGGCAGATTTTTTTTTCTTGTTTTCCTCCTCAAAAGCTAGGGGGGTCTTATACTTTGGAGCATCTTATACTCTGAAAAATATGGTATATTGCATGTATCTCATGCAGATGTTTTAAAAAGGGAGGCTTCAATTGTTCCTGTTGATGCTTTTGACCCCTGTAGATTCTCTGCTGTCAAGTTCCTCCACTCTATTCATTTATACACTGCAACAGCATTCAGAAAGAAAGAAAGAATCATACATTCATGTTAGGCACTGATGTTTGCTTATACAGATTTCCATGACCTGCCACATCTGCAGCCCACTGTGAATGGTGTATCTGATCATTCATTCAACCATGGTGTCATCATCTGCACTTGGTACTTTGTAGCTGGAAGAAGGGAAGGGAAGAGGAAAGGAAAGGAAAGGAAAGGAGAAAAGAGAAGAAAAGAGAAGAGAAGAGAAGAAAAGAGAAGAAAAGAAAAAAGGGAAAAGGGAAAAGGGAAAAGAAAAAAGAAAAAAGAGAAAAGAAACAAAAAAGAAAATAAAAAAGAGAAAAGAAACAAAAAAGAAAAGAAAAGAAATGAAAAGAAAAGGGAGGAGGAGCGATGAGGGAAGGGAAGCCATTATTTAATTAATTTCTCTTAAACTCTCCTCCACACCTTGGGATAATTATACTGTTTATTTTATTTATTTATTTATTTATTTATATTTATTTATTTATTTAGCATATGGCATGCAAGATCAGGGAAGCTACAATGTTATGTAATTGGTAGAAGTCCTGGCAGCCAACAGTCTCTAGTCCAGGAGTCTGGGAGCTCACCCTGTCCTGCAGAACTGGATTCAAACCACCAGAGTGCTAGCAAACACTCAGCACATCCAGCATCATTAAGCCTCTATGCCACCGCATCCCCTTACTGTTAGATATATCTGATATTAGAGATTTAATTTGTTCAACGTATTTTATGCATTTGTTCTCATGGTCGAGCATCATCTACAATGAACGGGTATAATACAAGTTGCCATTTGAGTGATCACAAGTAGATTGTGCTCCTAAACTACCCATGTATAAAGATGGTGTAATGATGAGACAAAGTTTGTAACTCTTTTAAAACTTTCTATAATCCCACAGTATACAGTGATCTACAGTGTGATCTACCCTTCTTCTATATTCTATTAATAAAGAGATTCAGGCTTAAAACACAGATGCACACAAACATAAAACAATATATTTTATGGAATACACTGAGCCAACATTCTGTCCATCTGTCTGTGTTGGGAACAAAAGTATGTGAAGCTTTAGATTTAGTAACTGGTGCCACCTATGTCAGTAACAATTATTTCAACTTCAAATATGCCAGACAATTAGCAGACAAAATAGGTTGAATTTGTTCAGAATTGGACTCCAGTTGGGCAGGTCAAGGTGGCTGAAAGTACAGTCTTACTTCATTACCTAGGAAGATTTGATTCTATAATTCTTGAAGAAGTGGGCACAATCTTTAGGGATCGGCTTGTTGGACTCCTGCCTCTCATGGCTTCTGAAAGCTGCTTGGGAGGTTATATAAGCTTTCTTAAGAGGGTGGTTTGAGGAGGGGTAATGGTACATTGCCATGGCCCTCAATGGACCAACCATACTGGACAATTTCCACCCACTCTCCAATCTTCCCTTGTCAGAGAAGATTGTTGGCAAGGTACACTAATTGGGTTGCACTTACAAAAGATACTGGAATCTTTTCAGTATTCTGGATAATCTGAGGGGGAAAAAACAGATTACTGGATCTGGATCTTTTCTGGTCAGGTTCCAGGTTTGGACATAGCACTGAGATGGTTGGTCATGCTTGTTAAAAAAAACCTATGACGGTGTTGGGATAAAGATGGTGCAAACTTCCATGTCCTTCTAGATCTCTCAGTGGCTTTTAATATCATTAACTATAGTATGCTTTTGAACTTCTTATTCGGATCAGATTATGGGGCACCGCACCGCAGTGGTTCTTTCTTATTGATTATAGTCTGTACTGGTAGAGGGAGGGATAATGAGCTGAAGGCCTGAGACACAGGCTTAGCCTTTAGCAAGACTGAATGCTGTGGATGTTTGGTCCTGGTTCTGGAGATTTTCTAGGTTTTCTATTATGAACTTCTGAATGGAGTTCAGGATTAATGCATTGGCCCTCTCATGGATGAATTACCATGGTATACTCTATATGGCCTATCTTTGAAGACCACTTGGAAGCTGCAATTGATTCAGAATGAGGCAGCATGAGCAGTGATGGGAAAGCCTTGCTAATGCTATGTAATATCCTGTTACGTGAGCTCCATTGGTTTCCACTTGGTTTCTGCATGCAGTTCATAATGTTGGTTGTTAAATATAAAGCTCCATATGGCATAAAGTTAGTGAATTGAGGGGTCACCTACTTTCTGTAGTCTCGGTCTGTACTTTGCATTTCAATATGTCTAGCTTTGGATATCATTGATTAAACTATGCCACCTAACAGCCACAGGAATCATACCTTTTCTGTTTCAGTACCTACCTGTTATAGCAATATCTCTCCAGAGTTTGCATTATTCCAATTTTTCACAACATTGAGACTTTCTTAAAAACTTGATTTATCCCCAGACCAATGGTTGGGAGACTTAGCAGGTCAGTCAGTTGGAAGTGATGTGATTGGAGGTTATGTTGTTCTTTGGACAATGTTCTTTTTTAAAAAAATGTTTTCTTTCACTTGTAAAACTGCCCAGAGTTGTTTTGACATTTGATGGCCTAAAAAAGTAATTAATAATCAACCAAGCATTTCCATACTTGATCAGTTCTAGACATCAGCTTGGAGATATCTTTGCCCTTTACAGAACTGCTTCAAATCATTAATATTTTGGGCTATTTTAATGAATTTCTATAGAGAATTAGGAAGATAATTTGGGGGTAAATAGGTAAGAACAATTATGTAAGCAAACATTCCTTAACTCCTGGGAAACATGATAACATAAGGAAGAGCCTCAGGTAGGCCCCTCCCTGATTCACTAGGATGTCAAAGAGAAGTGAGGTAAAGCACATTCAGGTTGTATTTCTTATTATAATATATCCTAATAATGGATAATTTTCTGCTGGAGTCTTTTTCCTAATCTTTCCTATCCCAAAAAGCTTACTAGTTCTTACTTGAAGTTCAATGAGTTGTGGTGGCACAGTGGTTAGAATGCAGTACTGCAGTTTCCTTCTGCTGGCTGCTGGCTGCAATTTGGCAGTTCAGCAGTTCGATTCTCACCAGTTCAAGGTTGACTCAGTGTTCCATCCTTCTGAAGTCGGTAAAATGAGGACCCATTTTGTTGGGGGCAATATGCTGACTCTGTAAACCGCTTAAGAGAGGGCTGTAAAGCACTGGGAAGCAGTATATAATTCTAAGTGCTATTGCTATTATGCCAGAACATTTCAGTTGGGTTAACGTCAGGACTGTGATTGGGTGATTCTAAAACACATCATTTCTGCTTTTAGCTATTCTTTTGCAGAATAAATCAGGTGCTTAGGACCTTTTGTTCCCCACAATGTTATCCTTAGATTCAAGAACGTTGCACCTGTTTTATCTGCAATAGTGTAACCCATAGTTCCCCTAATTGGCAATTAGACTCTCTCAGTCTATGTAGGACTTTTGACTCATTTCTCCTTGCTAAACTGCTTCACCAGAGTAACATTTGAGGATTTATAGCAAAAAATTATTTGTTTCTGGTCCTGCCATATTATTTCTATGGGACTATGGTCTGGCTTCTGACTTGGCCATTACAAAACACTGTACATGATCTTCATTCATTCTCCTGAAAACTTAAATTTATGTTTAGGATCATTATCCTGATGCATGACTCATTTTCATTTCAACTGACAATCAAACATTCTTCTGCAGAGCTTGTAGTAAAGGAGAATCCACATTTCCTCAAAATATGACAAGTCAGCCCCAGAAGCCCCCAAAGATGATGCTACTATGTTCTTGCTTTAAGTCAGCTTGAATTCCTTCTTGTAGAACACAATAAAAGTTTGGTTTCCATCAAAGAGCAATACCCATGTAGGCAAAAAGCTCTATTTTTGATTGCATATAATATACTCTAGAAATCTGGATGGTCACCCAGGTATTTTTTGACAAACTTGAGATAAAAATCAAAGTTAATGAGCCATGTCTTTTGTCTTGCTATTCTTCAATGAGTTTCATTTTATCCAATGCTTTTTATGGAATCATATTTTAGCCACAGTGATAAAAGACCTCCAGTTTCCTAGATGTTGTTCTGGAATTTTGAACTTTATGAACAATTTTACAATGAAAGGAGACAAAATTTGTGAGATGTATTAGGTCATGGCTGACCTAAATCAGTCATCACTGCTTAATGTGGTACTACTGACCCTTTAATTGGATTAATTAACAAAGAGGATGGGGTGATTACATTTTTAACACTGGCTTATCAATTATTGGATAATTTGGTTTATGGGGAAAAAAGAATGATGGTATCTGTTCAAACTCGCTTTACATACAGTAGGACCACGTAAAGTTCTAATAACATTAGTAATGAAGATATGAAAACATTCAAAACATTCAAAAGGGATTTTTAAAAATAGAACTGTGCACTATTTTGTGGTATAAAAAGTTTTACACGCAGGTAAGCCTTCTTCTCTCACCCTGTATACTCATGGAGTCAAATACCATATCATTGAGCAAATTTAATGTTTGAACTAAATTGCTACATAATTACAATATCAATATTATTTACAGATTACATCACATCATATTTTTAATAAACTAAAAGTGTATATTTACATATAAGCAGACCAAAATAAAGGCTAGATAAAAATAAAAATAAGCAATGACTATTTGTGTGGTAGAGTTGGAAACTCTGTTAATGTGTTTGTATGAATCAAGCCATGCTAAATATTAGCTACACTTGTTTTGCTTGCAAAGATTCTGGATAGGGAAAAAATGTGCGCTGTAAATATTGGAACATCCTAAGGAATAACTTCTCATCCTGTTTCTTTAAGAACTATGCTCTATTCGCATGTTTCAGGCCTGAAGGGACAGGAGTCAACCATATGAATTTTATCCCTCTTGATTCCAACAGAGTCTTGCTGTGGTTTAGTTTTGTTTAAAAGCAAAAAGAAAGCAAAAAAAATGATTTTCAGGCTGTACATAGCAGCAGCAGCAGCAACAACAACAATAATAATAAGCCTTCCTGATATTCACAGCTTTGCAGTTGAAAATTCAACACTAGCATGGAAAATATCCAGTTGAAGTCATTCCTCAAGAAATTGACTGAAGAGGAGAAGGGTACGATGCTTCAAAATCTTTGTCTTAAAAAACTATCAATATAATGCTAAGAGAATGGTATGGATTCTTTTTATACTTTCATAATCTACAAAATGCATATGTTTATTCCTATATGTTTATATAATGTGAGAAGATGGAACAAGTCACAACTATTTTCACTCTTTTCGTTCATTAATACAATAAAATAAATGCTTACATGCATGTAGCTTGCTTGGATGAACTATTTAGCCTTTGTCCTAAATTTCATTTTTGGAGAGATGTCCTGTGTGACAGAGATGGACATTGTAGCAAGAAAATACTGTATATTGTTCTTCAATTACTGTATGAAGTATCATTGAGTTTGAACTATTTTATAAAATATAGTTCATCTCTGATCTTTTTGTAGAATAGATTGATTTACATAATCACTTTGTCATTGGGTGAATAAAAATATATTATAGCTAGTCAACTCAGAACAAGTCCCATGTCAAATTCCACATTAAATACAAAAAACTCCCTTAGATTTGCTCTAATTTAAGTTTGCTAACCTATCAGAAATTCAAACTACAGTTTAAACCTAAAGTTCAGGTATTCTCCGAGATATTCTATTTAGTGAACAAAATTATGAGAGCACACAGTTTTACAGACATGAACAAGAATTGTCTCATTGGTTCTACCAAGCTTTACTCTTTTATATATCAAGAAACTAGGCAGGGTCTCTTTTAGGCATTTGTCATATCCTCATCTCTTCTGGAGGCTCAGCTGCTGCTTGCTTGTCTGATCACTGTCTAGCCCGCTGTTCCTCCTGTCTTCTAAGGACATTCCTATGTACCATTACAGCCAGGTCCTTTAGCTCTTTCCACACCATCCCTACTGTTGCTCTTTTTCACAGTCTTGAAAAGACCCTGTTGTTTAGGGCTACCGTCTACTCTTTTACAAAGAAAATTCTTCTCTGCATTTTTATGCAGGGTGCAGAGAATGGAAAGACCTCCTGTGCTGGTCTTTCTTATTGTTTCTGCAACCAGCAGAATGGCCAGGATGCATGGTACATTAAATTCACTGTCTGACTGACTATGTCAGTAAACTTTTGAATGAGGTATATGTCATTTATTCTGTAGATAAAAGTTAAGGAGCTGAGAAAAATCAATGGGAGAAAGAGAAAAGGAAAATATAATAAATCTCACAGGCTTCAATTCACAGATGCTGTTAGAGGCAGACATGCTGAGAGAAATGGTTGAACCAACTAGGACTAAGAATTCAAAAATCGTTTCATAATATAAATGAAAGAAAAAGGATACCAGTCAACCTCTTACATGTTTTCCTTCATGGTTATTTTCTTCTGATTCTCCAACCTTCCTCCAGATTGGTACATTTTCCTACCTTTGAACCAATCTGAAAAAAAAGGTGGCCTTGTTTCCTGGGTTGAAGAAACAAAGTCCCACATCAAAAGAAAGGTGTACCTGCTTTTTTTAAAAAAAAAAGCTCACCTGAACAATGGACATCTTCTGGGTCTTGATTGATCACTCACAGTTTGAATTTCCCAGGCTTTGCTGGTTTCTGCCCACCATCTAGCCGGACATGTAAGCTTTGATTGATAACTGTTTTTCCTCTGAATCTTTGAGATTTTTCTCTTTCCTTCCAAAGAAACCATACAGAAGACTCAGAGAAAAACAAACAAAATGATGCTAAGAATAGGAGTGGGAATGGAACAAAGTGAACATCATATGAAATTAACAGCCTACATCAGAAATAGAAAGGTTCTAGAAAATTAGCTTGTTTGAATACTTACTAGGATATTGATTACTGTGAAAAATGTTAGTTAAGAAAAGGGCAAGCAAAAATAGGAATTTCATTTTGTTTTTCCTTTTTATAGAATGCATTCTGAGCTTCTTACTAATACGGTACAATACTGCTAGAATATAATTAGAGGTGATATTAAATATGCATTGTACAAAGGATTGTAAAGCAACAATAACACACAAGTATATACCCTTTCATTGTAATGCCTGTTATTTTCATTCACAGAGCAACATTTCCTTTAAATTTAGTTTCTACCACTTTGCAATTTTGCTGCCCAAAGCAACTGTCTTTAAAAATAATTGCTTGTTTATTCACTTATGCCCTAAGCTGAAGAACTCACTACAAATTAACAAAATACATGTGAGCATAGACAGAGCTCCAGCAATTTATGCCTGTATTGTCCTGTCAAACCTCACAAATTGAGAGGTAATTATAAATTAGTTTCCAGTATCCAAGGTGGTGATATATAACATAGTGAAAAAGATAGGAACTAATAACCACTCCTAAACATGGTAGTACCATGTTAGAGAACCATGGTGGAGCAGTGGTTAGAATGCAGAATTGCAGGCTAGTTCTGATAACTACCAGCAGTCCGATCCTCACCGGCTCAAAGTTGACTCAGCTTTCCATCCTTCCGAGGTCAATAAAATGAGGAGCCAGGTTGTTGGGAGCAAAATGCTGACTCTGTAAACAGCTTAGAGAGGGCTATAAAGCATTATGAAGCGGTATAAAAGTCTAAATGCTGTTGTACAACTGCACTGTCAAATAAGCAAATTAAAATCCAAATGAAGGTAAGAATTAGTTTGGAAACGCTGCTCCACTCATCCACCCTGAAGCCACATACATTTGTTTGCAATGAATCTTTATTGGCACTACTAAACTTCTGTTCTGATTCAGATGATTTCAGAGCCTCACAAAATTCTGGACAATTGCTCGCATCAGCTGTTTTGAACAAATGCTAAGCAACCAGTTTTCAAATGAATTTATTTATTTTTTTTAAAAAATAAAGAGATGCATTCACTCTATTTTTTCAGCTCAGGAAAAATATGGTATGAATGCTTTGAAATGTGCAAAGAGAAACTATTGTTCAGTAGTTGAAGAATGAGTAGAGGCTGTCACTGATCCCAGAATAAGCTGTGTTGCAAAACACAGCTCTGCTAAGAACTCCTGTTTATGAATAGCTGAAAGCAGAACACATTTTTTAAAAAAAAACTTTAATCCCAGCAGCTATTTTTTGCCAGACTGGAAAATAAACATATTGTCAAATGTGCTCCTCGCAACTTCTCTGAATATTATTATTTTCATTAAAAAAAATAGCAATAGCCACATTTTCATAAAACCTTTTTTCCCAAGGAATGCGAACTAAAAAAAAACCACTAAAATGTGTTTACATTTTCTACATTTCAATCAAATATTGACTGTTCTTTGATGATTATTTCTGTTCTGCCATTTCATTTTTGTTTTGGGGTGTCTCAAAAGCACTATTAAATAAAAGCATTAAGTACTTAAATCAAGAGAGAACATAAGAATAACATTCATTCATTACACATATTCAGCAATTCTTCCATCCTAGTAGCCAATTTAAATATTCATAAGTTGAACTGCTTCTAATGCAATTGTGAAGGTGAGAAATTTGTGCAAGCACGTTTTTGTAAATCATTTCCTGAGATTTGAAAACTTCTGTCACTTTAATATTTATTTGCCTGAAGATCATCCATCAGTGAATGGTTTTTGTTCAAATCTCTACTGCCCTGAGTGGACACAGGAGAGCTGGGAAAGACCCATTCTCCTGAGGGCAGGATAAAAAGCAATGGGTAGAAGGTCAGAAGACAGTGTTCCAACCAGAAACTCAGGAATTTCTGTGTAAATTTTTCTAAGGAAAACCTCCTGACAGTAGAACAATTAATCAATTGAACAGCTTGCCTCCTGGAGTTATGGGTGTTCCATTGCTGGTGGTTTTCTATAGAATAGACTGGACAACCATTTGTACAAGATGAATAAAGACTCCTGCCTTGGGCAGGGTGTGGTGGTCGAGAAGACCTCCAAGGTCCCTTCAAGCCTAACAATTCTATGATTCTATGTTCAGTGTTGTTCAATGTATTAAATTTTGTATTGTACAGGGTAGAAATGTGTCCAGCTATCCTCAGAACACCAATTTTGGGATTCATATTGCATATTTTGGTCTCTGGAAGCTGCTTACAGTTCTTTTTCTTTCAGCTTCTGCAAATCATAAGACCAAACAGGTGAGAAAAAAACATTACCATATCTAGAAACTGGTAGATAAGTTGTCAACACAAAAACATAGAAAAGCTCCAATAAGGTTATCTTTAGTCTCTAAAGAAACAACAGAAATAGAGGTAATATTTTATAATGAGACAATATTGTTTCAAGGGTAGATGTACTTTAAAAACTCTCTTAAACATTGGTAGAATGTGGGCATGAATGCTTTTAAAGTGACTGTGCTCATATTATTATTTTATTGCTGTTGTCAATTTATGAACAGTGCTTTCTGTGGTTATATTAAATGTATTGGAGAAATGGTAAAATAACCAATAAATTAAACTGTATACTTCTTTTCAGGATTTACACTCTGCTTACAGAACAACCAGGAGTCCATGAGGACCAAAATGGTAGATAAATTACTGAAATCAAATAAATCAGCAACATAAAGTCCAGTTATCCTGCAAATAAAAAAAACAGTAATACAAAAGATTTCAAAGACTTGCTGACATTATAAACTTTTGATTATGATAATTTAAGTTTGTAAAGTAGGTGAATGCTGAATTTAACATCATAACTTAGAGATTCTCAGCACTATCAAGCAGACTTCAGTTTACTAGTTTACTAGATTCTTTGAACTGTGAGCAAAATCTGCTTAATCCCTCCCAAAAAATTTTTGTTGACATCAGTATGGAGTGAATCACTGGAACAGTGATTTCTTAACCACCACTTTTTCTTAACCACCAATATATAGTATTAAAATATAGCTGTGGCAATGCACTGGATAGGTGCCAGCTCTAGCTTCTGTTTTATACATTATAACCTCTACTGATTTGATTGCCTTTAGCCATCTCAGTCATTCATAAACAACTATAACAATCTGGACATGAATTGGGATATGCAAAGACAGTAGTAACAAAGGACTATTGCTATTGACATGATCATCTTTATAAAACATTTAGAATAGAATAGAAATCTTTATTGGCTAAGTGTGATTGGACATACAAGGAATTTGTCCTCGATGCAAAAGCCCTCAGTGTACATAATCCCAAACTATCTAGAAAGTCAACTTCAGTCCAGCACAGTTGAAAGAGAATTATGTCATCTGACCTAGAGGACTACATTTTAAATGTATACATTTAAAATTTAAAATGTGTTAGATTATGGAATTGTATCTGTATAACCAAAAATATTGTAGTGCAGCTTGTAAAAAGCAGTCTAATGTGTGAATCCATAGAAGAGCACCCCAACGTTAAGACATATTTTTTCCTATCCTCATTTCAAAATGTTTGAAATAAGCAATGATATTTTAAGGGGGGGGGGGAAACACAAGGATTTGAGGAAATTATTTGATTTGGAAGAAAGTCATTTTATTTCTCTCTCTCTCTCTCCTCCTTGGGTTTTTTCCCCCCTATGCATGCATGTGTGTGTGTGTGTGTGTGTGTATTTATTCAGCTTTTTAGACTCTGAAATTGTGTTTTCATATTTAGATGGCAAGTGCAAAATATTCCTTAGGGAAAACAGATCATTTTTTTGGTACATATCAATCTTATTTTAGGCGGTAGCACTTTTTGAATGTTAAATAAACTGTCCCAGAAAATGGAGCAGCTATCTCTGAATTATTGCAAACTACAAAAAAGTAGCAATTATGTCCTATGTTCAAGGAGTTGATAAACATTTAAAATAGATCATAGGGAGCCTAGCATTTGAAATATGAAAAAAAGATGTGTTTGTGATCTTAGGCATGCTGGTTTAAAGATATGTGAAAAAATTAACCTCAGATTAGCTTTATATTTCTTTGGAAGTACGAAAATTGTCAAAATTAAGAATTTTTAAAAAAACACTCCAGTTTTTTTAAGTTGTTGAAAATCTAATTATCAAATCCTTGGATTTTGAAGAATAGAAAGCTAATAAATTTAACTTCTTTGTTTTTATGAAAAAAAACTCTTAATTCTACATAAGGTTAAAGAATTTGTTTTTAATCACAGACAGAAACATTATGATTACAAAATGGATGGTTAAATTTAAAACCACCATACATACAATTCTAGTTGGGAATTTTTTGCCCACCATCATCACTGCCACCACTGCTGGCAGACTGGTAGCTCAAACAATGTCCATACTTGCTCATGTGACTGAACAGTGAATTCCTGAAGTATGAGTGATGCTGCACAGCTTGGGTCAGTGAGACAGGTTGGATTCCCATAGCGAACCCATCATTTTCTCCCCATGACCTCTAGGATACTACATCAGGAATCCCAACAAGTCTGCAGCTTTCTGTCCAGAGTCTTTTCTGCAACTCATCATCATAAGAGACATCAGCAGATTTTGTCCTTTGCTCGTTGTAAAGGTAGCATCCACCAACTCCTTCCAGTTCCAGTGAAACTGCTGCATAGGTCGATGTAGATGCACCTTCTTCTGGAGTCTGTGGATTGGAAAAATTAAACACAATTAAAGATTGAAAACAAAGAATGTGAAAAATTAAGATGAAATCAGGAACACCTTTTATGTTTTCTGCATATGTAATTAAGAATTATTCTTATTTCTATGCCATTACCTAGCAGTCAAGGGAGAAAATAAATCAGAAGAATGATACTGACCATGTCACTTATTTCTAAAGAAGTGAGTTTAAAAAGAAAAGAACCATAAGAGACAATCAAGATCTCAAATGTATGATTAAAGTGGCATGACTGAAAAAGTTACAAGATTACAGGGGCCATTCAAAAACAAAGATGAACAATTCTTATGTCATTAACAAATTTCTTTATTTGGGATGCTTTTCTATTTATTAGCCCATCTATTTATTACAATAACTGTAGGACCTTAAAGACTGACTTTCGGTTACTGTAGAAAATTTATTTTCAGGTAAGGTTTCACTGATGTTTTGAAAATCTAAACCCTTTGCAAATGTCAGCCTCCACTTTTTGCTTAAATATGCAAGTGGAAATAATTGGAGGTCATTGCATATCTGAAGATATACTGAAAAGACAAGCCTCTTTACTAAAATGGATTTGGTCCAAGATTTTTCAATCTCTATGCACCAACATTATACACTACTGCAAATCATCCTTTCTTCAGAAACAGAATTAATGCATTTCTGAAAGCATGCAATGATACTGCAGTCTCTAGTGTAATTAGTCTTTTACCAAGATGACAAGTTCTGTAATGAGCCATAAACAGATGAAAGTGTAAGTTATATGTATAATGCATTTTGTTCAGTTACAACACACAAACCAAGGATGATGAAAACAAGAGTGCCAGCAAATTGTGGCATTTAATCCAGAACAGCAAGGTGAAATCAGAGGATTTAATTTTAGTCAAAGAATTATCATCGAAATGCTTGACTTTCAAAATGAAAACTGGTATGTGCCAGAAGAACACATTCAAATCGGAATCAATGTTGTTTATTGGTGTGATATTATTTGCTTCACATGTAAGTTTAATGGAAGTATTAAAATATTCTTAGTTTTTTAAATTATGCATTTAAACCTTTTTCTTTTTGTATCTATTATTACATTCTAACTGATGCCAATAGGCTGTCATGCATAATTAAACCAAAGCAGGAGTTTTAATTTGCTGACACTGAGAATGTAATGGAAACTTACTCTATAGATTTTACTGAAACTTATAACCATCTGAAACAGTAAACAAAAACAACTTGACTTTTTTATTATGAAAACTACAACAAAAAATCAGATTGTACATTTAGAACTTGCGAGTGAAAAGAGAAAAGTGGAAAAATAAAACTATAGTCTTCAAAAAGAAGTTGTAATAATGTCTATGGAGATTCTGTCATCCAGGTCATGGTTGTCCCAAAGGTGCTTTTTCAAGTGGCAACTGGACTTTCTAGCTTTTCTTTGAAGACGTTTCACTTCTCATCCAAGAAGCTTCTTTTTTTTTTTTTTTTTTCCCAAGGAGATAAAGAGCTTTTATTATTGAAAAATAAATTTTTTTATACAAAGCATTTTTCAAATATAACCCCATCCC
>JANHFL010010033.1:164849-175186 GCA_032468155.1 Oxyrhabdium leporinum | reverse complement strand
GGAGGGAGGGAGAAAGAGAGATAGAAAGAAAGAGAGAGATCTGATCCAACCTTGGAGAGTTATCCAGGACTGGCGGCAATATTCTCTCTCACACACACACACTCACACAAACACAGGTCCCTCACCACCACCCCAACCCTCCCAAGGCAGCCATATCCCTTCACTAATCTGCTTTCCAGCTCTGTTCTCCATTGCCACATGCAGGGCAAGAAAAGTAGTCTGTGGGACCACAGTAAAAAAACCTTCCAACTTTGAGAGATTTTTTTTTTCATGAGAAGTTGGAAAGTCTGAATTACCGGTGTTTTTTTTTTAACCGTAGTCCAACAGACTACTTTTCTTGTCCTGAATGTACAACAGAGAATGGAGCTAGAAAGCAGGTTGCGGCTGCCCTGGGTGTGTGTGTGAGTGTTTGGCATGTGTGGCCTGGCTGAAGGGCCTTTAGGTAAGCCGGTGCGGGGTCTTGGGGCAGCTCTGCACACCCTGCCTTGCTTCGTCCTCCATCCCCCCGCTGCCTCTCTTCGTTCTTCTACACAATGTGCAGCCTCTCACAGTAACAAGAATTGCAGGCAATTCTCATTACTGTGAGAGGCTGCACGTTGCTTCTGGGCAGGGGAAGCTTGGTCCCCTTACTTGGTTCCCCTATACCGTTTCTCTTTTTCTCTGTGTCTGTCTCTCTCACACACAGAGAGACATTTGATCTGCCGCACACTTTTCTCCCAGAGGGAGACGAAGTGGGTGAAAAGTGTTTGGGCACCCGATAGGTGCCGGCCTGCATTGTCAAGTATTTGGGCTGCTGAACACCGGCCTATATGCTTATTCGGTGCTGCAGGGGCCGGGTTACAGCTACGCTGAGCCAGGTGCTTTTCGGGCCCTGGCCTTGTTGGCCGCTGCAGCTCTCTTGCCAGCTCTGTGAGGCAAGCAAGCATGGGGCTGCCCCAGTTGCCTGCGGTGGCTCTGCAGCCACCTCGCCTTCTGCCTAGTACAGCCCACTGCCAAGCCCTGGTTACTACCCAGCAGCCTCCACTACCTCCCGCTGGAGCTACCTCATGCACTACTGGCATGAGAGCTACAGCACCCACCAGACCCAGGATTGTAGCCTGGCACCTGGCGCTCAGTAGCCCAAAGGAGACACCTTCCTGCCAGAGTTCCATGTCCAGCTGGGGAGCAGTTCCCAGGACTGCCCGATTCTCAACCAGCCAGCTGCATGGTAAGAGGGGCTTCCTGCAATCTGAAAGAGAGGCTGGGTTGCGTACAGGGTCTTTCCTCCCAAGACCCTCTCAAGCGCCAGGCTGCGGGCTGCATCGTAGGGAGCCTCAATCAGGACCAAGCTCTTGGCACGCCCTGGCCTCCACCCTCCAGGAGGGAAAAGAGCCCCCACTAGACCAGCAGCAGCATGGGCCGACGCTTAGCGGCCAGCAGCATGTGGCCAAGAAGTGTCCCAGCAGCAGGCAGGGGAGGTGGAGGCCCAGGCATGCCGAAAATTTGGCCCATTTAGGCTGCAGGCAAGCAGACAGTGGGATGCAGAGGGCGGGACTAGCAGTAGCTGCACATCAAAAAAATAAGACAGCCCACTCCCCCCAAAAAAGAAGCCCTAGCTATTTTTTCGGTGCCCAAAAGAAAATAAGATCCGGTCTTATTTTCAGGGAAACACAGTATTCTTTAAGCTAGACAAAAAGTGATAAATTAGCAAAGTTCCTATATATACCACGTTCATATTTTGCCAGCAACATTTAGCATATGAACTTGAATGGTTTGAACAAGCACACATTTAAGTCATTTCCAAGTTGGCACACATAACAATAGTATTTTTATGACAATACTAATAATTAATACTTCTAAAATTTTAAAAATCTTTGCTAGAGTTTTGCTCAGCCATGCTTCCAATATAGACAAATTTGTAAACCACATGGCTGAAAATAGTTGGCATAATATACAGACTAGAAGTGTGTAACTTAAATGCTTATAAAGTCTGTATCTTAACTACTTGCATTCACTATCTACATATTGCTCATATTGTTCTGGTATTTTGCAAAATTCAAATAGATTCAGGAGATCTCATATCTGTCTTTATTAAACTTCACTGGTTATTATATTAGTAATAAAACTAAAAACAGTTTCAAAAAGTATATAGCTGGCCCTGGCATAGTAATGCTGATGGATGGGCGAAAAGCAAATAAAATAAAATTTCCATTGCAAGTGCCTGAGTTGTCAGGCACACAAAAAGCAACTTTAAAAATATAATGTTACAATGTAACATATTGATTAGTTTTTCTAGATTTCTATGCTCAGACAGTTGGGGACAATTAATTCTTCCTATACTTACCATTTTTACTCCAGCCCATATAGAATATCTTTAAAATATTTTAATGAAATGCTAACTAGCATTAGAATTATGGTTAAAACATAAAACAATGGGAAGCAGCAGGGAAAAATATTAATATCTCCATGTTTTCTTGCTACTTTTTCATTCTAGACAAAAAAAAAACTTTGGAATAACACTCCATGAAGTTTTATATATGTGCAACGTGGCTCAGAAATCAGTAAAAATGCTGGCAGCCTCTCATTTAATGCTAGTTCAGGCTTGTAAGGGGAGAAGTTGTATTCTCAAGCTAAAACCAAATTAAATGCTTAACTAAAGACTTAGACCAATAAATTTACAATAAATTTAGTCTAAAAGAATCCAGTGTTAACTATATAATATTTTTCTGAACAATCTATGTAACCACCAAACATTTTGGCTAAAACCTAGAGGACTTGTATTTGTTGCAGAACTAATAAATAATGCGGAACTGTTTCCTCCCCCTTTCCATCTCTAGTGGAGAGTTAAAAATCATACTAATAAGGCAGCACAGCAGGCTATAAAGTACTCTATATTAAAAATGTATTTCAGTTATCTCTTAAAATAAAGGACTTTGAAGGACCTGCAACATAATCTTCTGGGAAGGAGGATAAAATTAATTGAGTTTGCATTGCAGTGCAAACATATACTTCTCATAAACTGAAGAGCAGTCAAGGGTTTACCATCGACTTCCAAATTTTGTGATGCATCCTGAGATTCAAAATACAGATCGGGATAAAATGAGAAAAGCATATTTAAAACTGCATATAGTCATGCTAAGGAAAGGTACAGAGTTTGAGATTTCCAACCTCTTTTATTTCTTTGGCCAGGAGGATTTCCTGATGTTCTGTCCAGCCCACGCTTAGCACAATCTGTGGCTGGTGGTTTCCTCTGCTAGTTTCTTTTTTGAGCATGGGCTAAGAAATTCAGCATTTTCTTTTATGGATGAAGCAGGATATATGGTGCCCACTCATTGATGTGCTGGTAAATGTTTAAGAAACTGTCTCTACTGTCTCCATTGCTGCTGATGTGTTGCAATCCTAGTCCCAGAGCAGCTGATTGGTGCCATAAGAGTCATGGCTTAGTTCTGCTCTCAATCGATTCTTAAAATTCCATAAAATTTAACAATTAGCTCTCATGAGCATACATACATACATACATACACATGCACAAACGCACACACACTCATACACATACATGCATGCATACATACATGTATACATATGCATAAAGTTTGCAAAAGGAAGTGCAACAGGTAAAACTGTCAGCATTGCTTTTGTTAGCAAAAGTCAGAAAACATCGCTTTTGTCATAGCAGAAAGAGATGGGTTGAGGTTGCTTTCCTAGTGGGCTGGCAGTGAGTAGATGATGTAGTTGTTCATCACCAACCTGAATTAATAGTCAGTTGTCTGTACTCACACTGGGGCAACCTGTTTGTGTAGATCAGCTGTACGATTTCATTGCACATTAGAATCAAGCTAAGGATAGCAGATCTCTTGTGCCTTTATTCATTTCCTGAAGGAAAAATATTTTCAACAAGGAAAAGTCCGCAAGCTGAAAGGGAAATATAGGAAAACTTGGCTGACATCAAGCAAATAGTATTTGACTTGGACCTATGGAACAAGTCAGCCAAATAATCACATCACTGTTACATTGCTTTCACTGCCATTCCCAACTCACTGCCTAGGAGTGCCTCAATATAAAAAGATGAGTTTTGACACATTATCTTCATAGTAATGGATGGGAGATGTAAGGACATCTGTTTTCAAGAACACCATTATTACAGCCACAATTGCAATGATGAAGAGTTTGATGCAAATGATTTTGATCCAATGTTAGTTAATCTATGTTGATCAGATCCATCTTGCATTCATATATATGTATATGTATTTATGTTTACACATTGCCCCTTTGCACTTCTCTTTTAGTCTTTTAAATCATTAATAGTAGTTTTTTTGTGATTCAGATTAGCTTCCACCAGATATAAAGTTAAATGGAATCTCCTTGTCACTACTATTTGAAATCATTGAAAATATCTGCAATTTACTTTTAGAATAATTATCTACTTCTGCTTCATTCGATGGGTGATATTAGACAACAATAGACCTGTTCTTAATTCATCTCAATTATTTTAACCCAGATGCTCTTTACAGAATTGCTACAATCACTCATTTGGATATCTGAGCAGAAGAGGGTATTTTCAACATCTCCTCTGCATTTCTGTGGCTTCTATTCTTTTTGAAAGAATTGTATTATTCAATAGCTAGATGAAATGAGTCATCCCTCCAGGTCTCCATAACCTATTAAATCATATCTCCTTTCTACTACTAGGTGTTCAAGCTGATTTTGTTTATTTCTCATACTCTTGAGGATTACTGTAAAGACAATAAATGAGGCACAATATAACAAGAACAAAGATGAGACAAACAGTTGAAGAGATCAGATATAAGATTCAATAGGATTCACCATAAAGGCAAGCTGGGGATTGCTTTAGTATGGTGCAAGCCAGTATGGTTACAGAGAAGTCAGGAAAAGAATCTGTTGTAACTTCAGGCACAAGTCATAACTCTCTTGGTTCAACACTACCATAATTTTGAATGGTCATTAAGTGAACAATTGTTAAGTGAGGACTACCTTTAACAGTAATTTATCTAAAGTCAAGATCAATTTGTGCCCTTGAGTTAATTTTATATTTAATCCTTTGGCTTAATTTAGTAAGAGTTCAGTACAAATCTTAAGAGCTATATGTCTCTTTCCAAGCCAACTGCTTGGAAAGAATGACAGGAATAGAAAGAAAATCATGGAAAAAGAGCCTGTCAGAGAAAGAGAGACTAAGTGTTATTCATAAATATTTGTTACTGATGTCATCCTCTACTGGCTTCAGCATCATTTCCAATGTTGCCACTGATAGAAAAAACGGCCATGTGTTCTGATTTATAATATGGTGATAGGATACACTGGGAGATGAAAAACAGCAAGACCAATCATGCACCTAAGAAGTGTTGGCAGTGCGAGCAGCAAATCTCCAGCATTTCTGAAAGAATCTTTCCCAATTCTACCTACAACCTCTTCTACACACATATCCTCAATCTCTATTAAAAGTGTGATTAGAATTGCACTGAAGTGCAGAAAAATACTTGAGAGCTAGCTATGAAGTAGTCTTGACCTTCTTCTGAATGGGAACAAAATGCATGTGAGGGTACCTGCAGGAAATGGCCAGAAGAAATGAAATAAAATGAAAATGCAGAAGGCCTAGCGGTCCGGTAATCAGTATTGTAAATTTGTGTGAAAGGTAAGTCAAAGGAATATAAAAATCAACTAAAGTATTCCTGTGTATATGGACAGATGCTGAACCTTATCTTCATCAGTATGATCTACTTCACTGTTATGAAAGGAGAAGCCAATTTCTATTGTTTTTCATCAAACAGAAGAAACCTGATATAACATCTACCTTTACTATTCTTTTTATGTTCTACTACAAGGCACAATAAAGTTGTTAAGAAACCTAAGGTAGAATTAGTGGAGTCCTAGACTAAACAACAGGGTTGGAAATAAATTTTTAAAATAACTAATATCCTTTATGAATGAATGCTTTTTTTAACCCTTAACATCTTAAACTGTGTTCATTAAAAAGATTACAGTCATTAGTGAAAGCAAAAGCCTTAGTTCTGGAACATAGATGGAGAAAGAAAGAAAAGGTAATTTTTAGTCATAAAAACATCTCACGTCACTCTGTGTGATAAATTACTTTAATTATTTTCATCTTGCTAAACCTATGTTTCTGTAATTTTAGGCAAGTAATAAATTGTCTGTTGTTTTAAACAGTTTATACAGCTTTGAGAAAGGAAATTTTGAGAAGAAACAGTAATAAGGAAACAAATATTTAAAATGGGATGTGAATGATATATTTCTGCAACACTTTTGAAACACACAGCACTGCAGGATAATAATTAGGCTGTTTTTTAACTTTGATTTTGTAGTTAATTAAATAAGCTTTATGTATTTATTTCAATGTCAGGGTATTTTTACATTGTTCTGATGGATTATATGAGCTTAATCAAAACAGAAATATCAGGCTCTTATAAAAATTGGAACAAACGGATTTCGCTTTGCAAGATATATTCAAGCAGAAGGTGGCTCATGACAGTGTAATCTGGAAAGAAACTTTGCAGATTATTTACTGCACACATTTTCCTAGGCTTTTTAAGTGGACAGCAATATAAATATTTCATTTTTTTAATTTGCTATTTGAGGGGCAGCAGTTAAAGATGATGAGCTTGTCAGCTGGAGAGCTGACAGCAGGTTTCAAAACCTAGGTGCCGTACAATGGGGTCAGTCCCATTATTTGGCCCAGCAACTGCCAACCTAGCAGCTTGAAAACATGCAAATGTGAATAAATAGGTGGCACGGTAATAGCGTTCTGTGTGCCTTGGTGAATAATCATGCTGGCCACATGACCAGAAAAGTGTCTTCAGACAATGCTGGGTCCCTCAGCTACAAAACGGAGATGAGTACCAGCCCCTAAAGTCAGACACGACTGGACTGGGGAAACCTTTACTTTTACCTTTTAGTTTATTTGGTTTTAGTTATATGTGTATCTATTTTACTGGTCTGCAGCTGAAATAAAACTTTTCTTCCTTTAAATTAGGAGTTACACTTAATAGTCTAAATCAGCAATTCTCAATGTCAGTCATACGGTTCCTCCCCCAGGAGGCCATGCCATATTTCTACGGGGTTCTGAGTGGAGCACCTAATCTTAATTGCCAAGTGTATGATCAATTTGTTATATTCCTCACATCTGTGATAATTTTAGCACTATTAAATTAATAAACAGTGGAAATCATGTATTTATAGAACCTTTTCCCCAGCTAACTATGGAGGGAGGGTCACAGAGGTAAATATAGCTCAGAAGGGGGCCATGAGTAAATAAAGGCAGAAAACCATGAGTCTACATGACCTCTTCCGACTTTAAGATTTTAATACTCGTGTATATATTCCATACAAAGAATCAACACAGATTATAAAGAATATTTCTTATCTAGGGAATAATCCCCAGTTTGGAGGTTCCATTTCCATTTTAGTTTAGAGGTCTAACGTTTCTTTATTGGGGGCAATATGCTGACTCTGTAAATCACTTGGAGAGGGCTGTAAAGCACGGTGAAACAGTATATAAGTCTAAGCGCTTATTGCTATTGCTATATTCTGTGCTACAGATTTTACACTTATTCAAATGAAACAAGAAAATTCTCTGGACTTCATTTGATCTTAAGAAATAAACATATGAGAGAACAAAATATATAGAAATGAAGAGACACAGGGTAAGTCCAACATATTTCAAGAGTTATGTACTTCGTATTTTATGTAAAAAGTTCATGCACAACAATTAAGAATGAATTAATTTTGAAGTATTTGAATAAATTATGAACTAAATTTATTTTAAATGGAAACAATTAGTGTTTAAATTGGAATGTATTTTGCCTGTAAACAGATAAATATATTGGAAAAATAATATTTAAAAAAAATAGTGGGATTAATCCTATTAATGGTGTGGAGTACCAAATTTACAAAATTATAATGGCTATTATATAAAATAGCTATTATTAAATGTAAAACAACACAGACTAACTGATTTCCAGTATCCAGTATCAAATTATTCTTTATATATTGGATATGTAATTCTCAGCAAAAATGAAAACAAAAAAACCTCCACCTGTATAAAAAATCAATCTAGTGCAATTACCCAGGTTCCATTCAACTTCTCCAGACTTCTAATGTCATCAAAATAAAGACTCCTTGATTTGTCTATATCTACTTAAAACCTGGTGCAATTCCCTTAATTGTCCTCATCTCACTCAAATTCTTATCTTTTTAAAAACAATAAATTATCTATAATAAAACACCATCAGCATTATCACTATCAGTCAGTTGCAAAAGGCAACTTAGAACAGCTTACATCCTGTGACAATACTTTTAATACCATCAAATTGTATGGTATTTGAGCCTCGGTGGCACAGTGGTTAGACTGCAGTACTGCAGGCTACTTCAATTACAGCCAGCTGTCTGCAATATGGCAGTTCAAATCCCACCAGGCTCAGCCTTCTATCCTTCCGAGGTGGGTAAAATGAGGACCCAAGTTGTTGGGGGCAATATGCTGACTGTAAACCACTTGAGAGGGCTGTAAAACACTGTAAAGCGGTATATAAGTCTAAATGCTACTGCTAAATAATAGAAGCTGCCAATCTCAGGTCCTTGGGAAGACTCAACAGTTGAATAACAATGCCAATCCAGTCTAAACATCTGGCTGATTGCAACAAACCATAACAATACTAAAATTTCAAGCCCATCTATAAAGTAATCATCCATGGTTATTACTTTTGCCTGTTTGGAAACATCCTACTGCTAAGCAGTGGCTACAACTATTTCAGTACAAATAACAAGTGTAATATATATATATATATGATGGCAAGTACACTGAACTGAAAATTTGGAATATAAATATATTCACATATATTTTAACATGTTAAGAAAATCAAATGTAAATGATTCCTAACTCTGATGCATGCCAAAAACAGAATACTGATTCACTGTGGTGAATCAGACCAAAATACTATCTAGTTCAAAGAGATGCCAAGAAAAAATCCCCAAGTACAACAGCAGTCTTTCATTTGTATTTTCCAGCAATTGATACCACTGTTACACCACATGTGGTATTTCTGCCAATTCAGGACTGGAATTACACCTGTGTTCTCATAAAATCATGGATTTTCAGCAATTCAGCTAATTCATTTCTGGCTTAGCTCCAACACAGAGGAAATGCTGCAAACATTACTTTGCAGCATTAATGAAGGAGCCACAAGCCAAGTAATTTCCCACTGGAGAGACGTCTGGCCTGTTTTCCATGCCCTGGCTCTTCAGCCATCCCATATCATTTTTTAAGTTAAGGCAATTCATAAATCTTGCCTTCTAAAGAATATAAAGATGAAGTTGGTCTTCTGAAATAGGCTGTTCTCTGAGCTCCTTTGATATATTAAATCTGTTAAAGGGCAGACAAAAAAGATTGGAAGCTCCATGTGGTTCTTTTCCAAAACTAAAAGCAGCATGGTTGCTTCATACACAAAAATAGACATGCAGAAATCGGAATTACCTTCTTTCTGCCCCAAATCTCCTCAAAACAAGCAAGCGAGCAAACAAAACTGTTTTGGAACTTCACAAGAACAAAGCCAGACAATATATATGCAAATCAATAAATTGTATATAGTGGAGACTGTGCTTCTGATTGGGTAGATTTGAGGAATATAATGAAAAATCCAAAGAGTTCCCTACTATTCCTTTATAGAGCATTCCTTGAAAACTGGATGAGCAAGCGCTGGATATTTGCTTAGCCAGTGCCTCCATGTCACAAAAATAAAATTAAGTTAGTGGTTTACTCTACCATACCTCCCTCACAATCCATTCTTTGTCTCTTGTCAAATAAACAAAAATTTATTAGCAACACTTCCTAGTAAATGCTGGGTACAGAGTAAAGACCGAGTACCAATCCCTGGTTGAAGGAAGGTGGAGATTTTCTCCATTAGGTTTCACATTCTGCATCCCACATGACTTTTGTCACTGGATGGGAGGGTGTACAGTAGTGACGAGTGTCTAGGCAGTGGCCAGGGGTCCTTCTCACAAAGTGATGGAATTTGCTGCCTGATGCCTTCCTGACTTCCTGAAGTTTATATCAGGTGCTATGGGATCTGAGGGAAGGCTCTGGAAATATTTTTAACTATAAGGTACTCAGCAGAGTCAAAATATCAATGATTTTCAATATTTTCCAGACTTAACTCTAATTCACTGCACAAGCTAGGGTTGCAAAACAGCATCTGCGCTCCTTATAGAAAACATAACTTCACTGATAAAATCTGCTAAACACATACTGTATATCAGTGGTGAAATCTAAAATTTTCCACTACCGGTTCTGTGGGTGTGGCTTGGTGGGCGTGGCTTGATCATGTGACTGG
>JANHFL010010033.1:147591-164749 GCA_032468155.1 Oxyrhabdium leporinum | reverse complement strand
GCAGGGGCGGGGCCAGCCAGAGGTGATATTTGCCGGTTCTCCGAACCAATCAAAATTTTCCCTACCGGTTCGCTTGACCCGGTGCGAACTGGTCAGATTTCACCTCTGCTGTATATGGAATATTTTAGTTGTAAACTACCCAATGTTGCTTTGCATAGTGAGGAAGGGGATATAGATTCAATCAATCAATCAATACTGGATAAATTATTGTGGGATTATTAAGTCATGGACCCACATGTTAGGATTTGTTATGCTAAATGTTCAAGCTGTTGTGGAACATTGAAGTTATTTGGACTAGACAATCAAAGAGAAGAGGTTAAGACTCAAAATGGTAAAAGCTTGGGCTGAGGGATAAAACAAATGTAATTGTATTTAGAGGGTGGGGAACTGAAGATAAGCAAATGAGAAGTGGAGAAAAACAAACTAATAAATAAAAGTTATAAAATTAATCAAAGCGGCAAAAAGTAGAATTAAATTCACTTGCTGTTTTAAATAAGTAGGTTAAGTTTGAGGTAAGCTAATCAATATTTATATTTCAACCTCAGATATAATTAAATTCTTGCAACAAATTAACACAACATAAAGAGAATAACATATTTGTACTCTGACAAGGGCTCACATTAAAACATGGATTTACAACAAAGAGTATCTTTACAAGAGTGATGCTGTCTTGTTTATCCAATTCCTTGCTTTACCCAGAGATATTTCTAGAAAGAAAAGGAAAACTTAGAACAGACTGGCAACTACTGAGCCACATCCAATTGCAGAACAATTTAAGAGACTTATGTTTCTGAATAACAATATATTTATTTCCTGTCAGTTGAAATGTGCAATAGGATCCAGAAGATTTGTCACCTTTACATATCGGCATAAATTTATACAAAAGAGCAAATGTGCAATTATAGCTGTGATACTATTTTGTCAGTAATTTTTAATATTAACAGATGAATATAGTGTAGTAGCTAAAGGTACCAGACTAGAATCCAGAAGACCGTGAATTCCAGTCCCACATTAGATATGAAGCCTGGGTGAATTTGGGTCAATCACTCTCTCTCAGTCCTAGAAAGCAGGTAAGGGGAAAACACCTCCAAAAATATTGCCAAGAAAACTGCATGGATTTTTCAAGACTGATTTAAAGTCAAAAACAACAACAATAATGCATATCTAATCTATACAATACTTTCCAGAAAGAATAAATAAGAAGAGAAGCTGCTGACTTAAGAAACATATAGTATGTGTTGAAAAATGCCAAACTGAGTATTAACTCTGGAAATATAATGCATAAACACTGTTATGAGAATTTAGGTTTGATATCTGTAAATGTGAGGCAAAATTATTGCAGGAAAGGTAAGTTCTGAAGAGATGGTAGAACTTTATGATGGAACAGACAGTGCTTGAATATAGTAATAGAGATGACACTGTGAATTTCAAAAGAAAAATATTCAATATACTTCAAAGATTATACTCAAAATTTACTGTTTTATTGTTAGATAATAACTCCAACAAAAATAAATAATTATGTCTTCCAAAAATGTTGAAAATATAACAAACAGGTTGGATTTTTTTTAAAAAAATACATGATAGCAGTGTTGCAAAAACCAACAATACCAGAAAATGTTGCTATGTAGAATACAACAAATTCTGCAATCCCATTGAAATCCACAGTATTCATACTAAATTTTACTAACCCATGTATCACTTCAAAATATATTAAATTAGAATTATATATGTTAATGGTTCCAAGGATTCTGTATGGCTTTTATTGGAAACGATTTCTGATTTCCTCTTTGGAAGAACAGCAAACCAAATCTGGGAGAATACCTTGATATCTAGAAACACACTGTACTGAAAAAGTAAAACTGACATAGAATTTAATTCTAATTTATAATCTCATCTAGGTTATTAACTAGAATTAAATTCTTGGACTACAATCTTATACATGGAATCATACCATATCCAAAATTTGGGTTATGCAGTTTATATCCTAATCTGATATTGATTTAATATATTATTTACTCAATATAGTTTTTCAATGACTTCAGTTGTGTTAGACAAGCAGGGTCGTTGATCAGAAAATGTATATGAAATATCTTATAATATCACAAACTTTTAATGATTATTGATTTTATGATATTTCATATTTGTCGTTCATTGTCCTGCATTTCATGTCTGGAAACCTATCATAACATTTTGAAAAGGTGAAATTGCCAATAATACAAAACTGGGAGAACAAATCTGGTGAATGTTCAGCAATGGCAAAAATGACACTATATATATACATAATTTAATTTAAGCAGGAATTGACATATTACATAGCAAGGCAGATTCTACATCTGGGACATGGCTTCTAGGAAAAGAATCAAGAGATGAATTAAAAACAACAAATGGAATGACTTAAACAAATACAAGCAATAAACTCCAATGTTTAATATTAAATATTAAAGATAGCATAAATATTTAAATAGTGGTTAATGGCTGGGGAAAAGAAGGAAATGAAGGCAGGATTGTATCACCAAAATTCCCTTCACGATGTTTTCAACATGTTTTATTTTACAGTTTTAAATTTGCATTTTGTATCTTTATTCTCTGGTACTTAAACTTACGCAGATGATCTGTCTATATATCTATCTATACATATAAAAGTATTGCATGATCTGCAGTTTATTTGTTCCATCTGTATTTGACATTCACTCAAAAATATACATAACAACATGAAGGGATGAAGAAAAGAAAGAAAAATAGATTTTCAGACACGAAGAAAACCAACACAGAGTGAATAGAACTGGTTAACTCAACAGGAGACTCATGAAGAACCTTAAGACAAAGTTGGAGGCATCCATAACTTTGTTGCCTGTCATCAAAGTACTTCCATTCCAAGACTACAGCATATTTCATATCCAATCCATATTTCCTGAAGTTTTTTCTAAGAAAAACAGATTTCCTGCAGTTCCCATCACAATGCTCATCACAATACTAACATTTATTTCTTGGCACAGGTTATTTTCAATTGATGTGCCTACATGATAAATTATGTCTCTCATTCTGTATTTTTCCGATGGAAATTCTAGACAAATTCAGGGAGTTAAATCAAAGGTTATAAAATTTACTACTGTATTTATTTATTTATTGTCTTATAGAAGCAATTTTCATGGCAACATGAGCGTAGTTATTACCTGGAGACACAGTGCTTAAAATGAACCTGCAGGCAGGTATGGCAGATTTAATTTAGCTGACTTGCACCCCTATGTTTTATTCTGTCAATAAAGTAGGTACTTCACTGGAAATATAAAGACAGAAGGAGTATAGAAAATAGCATAAACAGCAACAGCAACAATTTTTAATAATCATTTCATCCCGTTTGATGAAATCAATTGTTTATTCTGGCACATAGGTAGAGTGGCACAAAGAACATTTGAAGCACAACTGCAATTGATTTATATGACTACCACATCTTTTGTATTTCAGAAGAAAAGGAATGTCAGCAGGTGAGGCAAGCTATATTTTTAATGCTTCCCAACACAAATACAGAAAGCAACAGGATTTGGTTTTTTAAATATTTTTTCCCACAAAATCCATTTCTATTGTATTACTAATAACTTTTTTAAAACATGTACATACACCTGAGAAATAGAGTAATTAGGTGATATTAAGCTCTCTGTGTGCTGTTATTTAAATACTGTTCTATCAAAAGGGAAACATTTATTCTCGAATTTACAGCATTTCCAAGAAGATATATCCTTTATTTGTCAAAATGTCCCTTATGGACAACTACAGAAGGTGCACTGACTTATAATTACAACCTCAAAAGGGCCATATTGCAGCTATCCTTTCATTGGACAAGATAAAAAAGCCATGTTTCCTATTTAAAGAAAAAAAAGGGGGGGAAAGTTGAGTAGCTTTAATATGTACCTACAGGATTGTGACCAAAATTCCTTGGTCAACTTTGCTCACCATGATGAGAAGTTAAAGCCTTAAGCTAATGAAATATTATTAGTATTGCTTTATATTTACATAATAATAATAAAATATAAGATATTATTGCAACCAAACTCTTCACATGAAGTATTTAAAGAAAATGGTGTACTAATACAAACAGCAAGATTTTATTTATGAATCTAGTTTTAGACTTCTACTTTATATTTTACATAGGATATATTTATATACCCTCCCTCTACCACAAGCAACCTGCGTAGTAGATTAAACAGAGGATGAATGAACAGCCCAAAATCATCCAGTGAGTTTTCCATGGTGAGAATGGATTCAAACCTAGGATCGCCTTGAGTTCACCAATAGCTAACTACTGCATTACATCATGGAGATCTCTTTTGCTAGACTATAAGGCAAGATTTGGTTTGCAAAATTTGCACCTGGGGCAAAGAAGAACTAAAAATAATTGCAACCTTCCAGACTAGCTGATCAGGGAATGAGTGTTTCCAGTTGTAATGACACCATTCACCATATCCCCTTTTCCCTAGATTCCTTGTGTTTGCTCCAACAATATTGACTGAAGGATTGTTGAAGATGAAGACAGAGGCTTCATCTCTGTCAGATGCTTTCCTGGTACCACAGACTTTCTAGGTCATCTCAGTCATCCCACTTCTCTGCCACTCACACTACTGAAGATGAAGGTCTAATTACAAAGGCACCTGAGTCTCTCCTATTTTGAATCCAGGATAGAATATTAAATTCAAAGGTGATACCCAAATGTTAATTGATAGTGATTAGTGAGCCGGACAGCCTTTCTAGCACTGAGCCAAGGAAGAAGTCTTGCTCAGGTATAATGATGCTGACAATCTGTGCTGAGTTTTACTCAGACTTCTTTGAAAATCTTGCAATGGGTCTTTTATAAAAAAGAAGGATGCTATAGGAATCTCAGAGCTGCAAAAATGAAGGCTGGCTAGCCAGGTTAAAGCGGTGTAGTAGGAGCTCAGGAATGCCTCTGAGTTGCTGGAGGGTGAATGCAATTAATTGGAGACGCTGTGATCTGTGGCTCCCCGATAGAGCCTCATTGTATTGGATTCAACTTCTTAGGGACATACATTGTCAAACTGGAAGCACAGGAAAACCCCAAGAAAAATAGAGGAGGGGTGTAAAAAGTGCACTAAAGTCTAGAGATCAGAGAAAACATACTTAACAATGTACAAAAAGATCAGAGTGATGTAGAACTATTAAAGGATTTCCAAGTACCTTTAAGAAGAGCCAGCTTGTCATCCACTTGACCATTTTCATTGCCCAACAGACATGCTGATAGAGATCCGTATTCACTACTCCAGGATCTACAACATTAACCGTCACATGGCTCCCTTCTAACGTCAGGAGATGTTGCAGTTGATAGCTGAATAATACAAGGGCAAGTTTGCTTTGAGCATAAGCTCCGTGGGGTGAATACAAGCAACTGCACATGGGGGGGGAGGGAAAGAATCATATAAATATAATTTCAGAATGAAGCATGGCATAGTTTTCAGATACTTGCTGGTGATAACTTATGAAAGAGAATTATTAATTATGAAAAGGAAATTATAAAAAAGCTGTAGACAGCAGGAACTCTATATAATTACTTATTATCTTGCAGAAACCAATGTAGCGTATACTGAGTGATTTATGTAAAATGTTTGAGATAATATAAATCAGAGATGGGAAACTTTTGACAGCGAGGGACCTCACCGATGCCTTTTGGAGAGGAGACGGATTGTTAAAGTAGGTTGAGCATCCCCACGCATGTGTGGCAGATTCGAAGACCCTCTGGCCAGTGGGAGACGTGCACGCACATGTGCAGCGGACCCAAGATGGGGCGACGGCTCGTGTGCCCAGAGACAGGGCTCTGCATGCCACATCTGGCACGCGTTCGCCATCACAGGTTTAGATCCTGTTCAAAACACTACTGAACAAGCCAGTGTCAAAAACTGAAAGTTTCAATAGGACTCTGAAGATCTCCAGTCTTCAGCCACAACAAACAAATGTTAATGTGAAACTTAATTCAATAGATCTATTGAAGCCCTAAGACCAAGAGACAACCCAAATGGATGAGAGGGACTATTTTAATATATCTTTGTGTGGTTTTACAATTACTTTACCAGCAGGAGGCACTGAATTTTCTACCTGTTGGGACATATGTCAGGCAAAACAAGAAACACAAAAACATTGATATACACAGAATATATGTACTTTAAAGTAAATATAAAAGTAATCAGTTATAAACATGGACTATAGTTAAACAAGTATCCTTTGCTGGACAAAGTGAAGCTGAATTATTTTAAAATCTGTATAGATCCATAAATACAATCTTGTGGACTATGAAAGGCAAATAGAAGGAATGATGTACTAGAACTGTACAACCAGCATATAATGAGATTAGTTTTACTGGAATTATGTAGAGACCAATGGCCTTAATTTTTAAATCTGTGGATTGCCATCTATGACAGCAAAGCAAACATTTTAAAAACTATATTAAAAATTATATCCTCCTTAGAATGAGGTTACAATCTTACATAGAAGAAAGAATGAAGAATGATAGCATTAAGGAAGATGAGTTTGTATCAGTGTATAAGGTATCTTGTACCAATGCAATATATATTATCTTAGAATGGAACAACTGCCTTATTTTGTCTGGTTCAATATCTTGTACTTTAGGCTTTTTTTCATATTCCACTGAACACAAGATGCAGCATACTATATGAAAAAAGAATGTAACATATAACAGTAATCTAAATTAGGTTTCAATTACTGTTTCTTTTGTGCTATGTTCTTTCATTCATTTACTTACTTCTATTTAATATTGCTCACTATTAAGAAAAGACGAATGCACATTGATTGACACAAGTTAGAATAATACATCAAGGACTACTTCATGTCAATTCTAACTTTCTGGAGGCTTTTTACCTATCAAGACTTTTGTTTGAGCTTTCTCTTTAGAGATACGTAATTGGGTAGAGCTTACAATTAGAGAGCTATAATTAAATTACTGCTGCCAGGAGTCAGGATTTTCTGGCTCATAAAAAATTGGTATATATTTTTATATCAAGGCTCTAAACGTCTGAGTTGCTATTTGGAGACTAAGAAGGTCACAATTATTTCTAGGCCCATAATGAATTTTGAGAGCACTCTTTTCTGCCTATGGAAGACTGATAATTTACTTGAATATAAAACTGGAACAACTGAAAATTTAGTACAGGTTGTTCAGGTAAGGTGAAAAGCAAAGAACGAATGACTGTCTATATTATTATCATTTTATCACTGCACAAAGTATGCAGCAATGGTAGAAGAAAGTTTTGAGAGTGTTAGCAAATCATCTGGTAAAAATAAACCTGTATTTACTTTCCTAGAGATATCTGTCAGGGGAGTAACTTATGGCAATAGTCACAGTTCTTACCACCTATGCAATTTATGCAATTCTATTTTTATTGGCAAGAAAACTTTCTATAAATGTACTTGCACACTAGATTACTCACATTGTACTTGGAGCCATTTTGGAATAAAGTAGCATAATACCAGGACTAAACCAATTGCTGACAATAGGTGTGAAATTCATTTGTCATTTTCTGCACACAATTCATACCTTACTATTTAAATCTATAGCTTTAAAGTGACACAAAATTTTGAAAATAATTCAAAACGAGGAATGTTGATTTCTTATTTTTAGTTATTTGAGAATAACATGAAGGCCTCATGGCAACTGCAGAAAATTAACTGTTCTTTTAACTAAAATGGTGGAGAAAGACTTTCAGGAAAGACAATGGATTTCACAGATACACTGCTAGGACACTTATCCTTAGTCTCCTCATGACTGCACATGCATACCTGTATTTTTAGCTTTAGGTGCAGAATACCATAATCAATAAGTAGGTGTAGAATATCATAATCAATAAATAAACCAACAAACCTGCTTCTTTTTTAAATCTTCACTTATAGTTAAGCATACTTATCCATACTTTTCAGATATTGGGCTTATTTTCTTTAAATGTGTTTATATACGTATATGTGAACATGTTTATTTATAAATAAATTCCAGACAGTATACAAAAGGAAGTATCCATGGGTGTATTTACTGTCTGAATATAATGACAGTACTTCTGCAACAACTCCTGAGCAGTCTTGCCTATTCTACTTATCAGGTTGTCTAGATACTTGCTTTTAACCAGTAAAGCAAGTTTTTTTCCTTTACTGCAGGAGTGGGGAACTATGGCCCTCTTATATGACTTGTAACTTCAACTCCCAGAATTCCTGAGCCAGCCATGCTGGCTCAGGAATTCAAGGAGTTAAAGTACACAAGTTATGAAAGGGTCATAGTTCCCCACTCCTGCAGTAAAGGAAAAAAAGCTAAAAATAGACTTGTTCTCTTCTCTGGAATGAATCCCTCCTAACTTCATGCCATATTGAGTCTTCAGGCTATAATGAATTAATTTGACAGAGACCTTTATTGAAAAACAGCATAATCAGGTAAGTATGTATGATATTATTGTGAGTGCTACTGGGTTTTGTAAGACAGGGTTGGGAACCTTGGCCCTTTGACTTGTGGACTTCAGCCCTCAGCCTGCTGGCTCAGGAATTCTGGGAGTTGAAGTCCACAAGTCATAAAAAACAAGGTTTTCCACCCCATTCTAAGATATTGCTTGTACTCATTTATCAACATTGCTACAGTTATTAAAGAATTGCTTCCTTAAATCACAAGACAGATTATACTGTATGTATAATTGTTTTTAGTAAATAAATTGGTCACGTAATATAATATTTTGAAATTGTTTTGGGTCACTTTTATCTATGTGTTTTTTAGTTTCATGGTGACGACAGCACATATAAAATTATTATCTGTTTGCTTGTTCTATAACTAAGTTTTCTTATATAGAGGTACAAAAATGTTTGCTCTTGTCATCTTTTTTGATATGCAGACATTTCTTCTTATTGATATGTTCAATCACTCTCCTCTACCACTAGAGTATATTGTATATACTCTATTACTAGAGCATATAGTATATCTAGATTTTTTGGTCATCTTTTGCCTTTTCTCCCTCCTTATCTGTCTTTGATCTTGCCTTTAATCCTATTTAAATCTCCATCTTCTACATAAGCTATTTTAAACCCTGCATATTATTTTTCACACTACCATTAACTTCTGTAGCTTTGTAAACTTAAAGCTCTATGCATCATTCTTCTCTGTTCTGCTTCTGCTGCTAAGTGCAAACAAACAAAGTTGGCTAGTTGTTCTTCCAGTTTATTTTCTTTCTTTAATACAACCGTACATTCTTGTCAGTATAAAAGACTGCTTAGTCAATCTTCTTCAAATCCTGGGTACGGTCTTTTTCAGATTCATTCTTTAATCGTGCCTGAATCATGTTATTTTTAAAGGTACAGGATTATGATAAGCCTATTTGCTTTGATGAGTTTTGGAAAATGAATAGATTAAAATCTATCAAATTGTAAAATCAAAAAATTGTTCTTGTTTTTTTTCCAGCTGAAAATTGTTAATGATTCCATACAGCTTCATCAAGGTCATGATGGAAAAAGAGTGAGATACGTCAAGAAGATGGAGCTGGCCACTTGCGGAATGGCAGGGCTGATGGTTGATCTCTTGAGCCTTCGTATTCATCTATAAACCAGGTCACTAGAACTTCACTGGACTTGGGCTCTGACAAGTGCTATTGATGATTTACAACACAGTTAAAAAATGACTCCCACATTCAGGAACAAAATATTTAAAATTGTGTGTTCTAAACATATTTGTTCCATTAATTTTTTGTAAGTCAAGAAAACTAAAATGATAGATACAGAGGAAAAGAAGATCGATCCAGTTCCTCCATTCTGAACAGCATCCCTAAATGAAATCAATGTATTTTGCAATCAAAGGACACTATGTCTAATCTGAATGTGCTGATTTTAACTTCCAGAATGCTAAGCCATTGCTGCATATTGCAGGAACTGAACTGCATACATTAGGAAGATACCAACTGTGGGATCCTCAATGAAGCATATGTGTACACAGCTACTGAAGTTCCAAATGAACTGTGAAGTTTCTATTATCAAAACTGGGTACTTTAGACTAATACTTCCTAGAAAGCCATCTGTATTCCCACCTGGGTCCACAGAATAAACCTCTTCTAGATCTACAGAAACATTTTAAAGCAAAGTGTGATGTTATTGTGATTCAAAGAAAAAAGCAAAAGACCGCTGGAGATGAAGGTGCCCCTGGGTGTGGTCTAAAAACAATCTCTATACTTCAGATCACAACCCTGGCCAAGCACTTTGTGTCCTACAGAAAGCAAAACCTTTCTTTGACATACATTTTGAATTGTTTTATTCCGTTAAGGTTTAATGCTACTTTCCACAATAAGTTTTTGCCCCAGTGTTTTAGGACTATTATTCATCATGTGTGACTCCAAATAATAACTAGAATAAGTGATAAATGTTCTGCAATAGCTTTACCAGCATGAACTGAACTGTAACATTATGTGACCTAAGCTGTTGAACTGTGAAAATACTAATCAGTACAGTAAATCAAAGAGGAAAGATAATATGTAACTCACGCACAATATGTTTTCACAATGGGGTACTATAAATGATGAACAAATTTACACATCCCAAATATACATCTATATATACTTATACCAATTTGTAAAGTATTCTCATTCCACACTAAAACTAGACTTAACCCTTATCTCTTTTATTATTAGTCTTCTGACATATATGTGAAGAATGATGGAAATATTCTTGCACTGCTAAGGAATAAAGAACTAAGAGTATACATAGGATATTTTCTAGTCATGCAAAACAGATTTAATATACAAATAGCACTACCTATAATGAAGAAATCGCACTTTTTATGCAGAAAATACTATTTTACCATTAGTTTCCTACAAATTCATGCAATTTATTAAACTTTGGTTGTCATTTTTTTTAGAAAAACATAAATTACAAAAATTGGTCAGTTTATCTTTCAAGAGTTGAGACAAGGTGATATTATTACCAAATTAAAGAGAACACTCTTCCGTCATACACAAAAAAATAAAAATACATTTTTCATGTATACAAATGCAACTAGTCTAGATGAGAAGGATGCCAATAGGGATTATTAATCTAATAATTCAAACTCAAAAAAGAAACATAGAGGTATGGAAATGGGGAAATGGGGAAATGTCTGTAGACACCGAAGCTTGAAAAAAAACCCTTGAATTTTACATCTAATACAATTAGTATAATTTTATGTACTATAGAAAAAGATTTATTTTTATTTATAAATAGTGAAGCTTGCATTCAATTGGCTGTATTTCACTAATTTGCTTATAATGAGAAAGTACCTTTAGATCTATCCTTAATGACTAATATGTCAGGGAGTTTGATTAAATCACCAATGATCAATAATTATAACTACATTTGTTATGGTGTCTTCTTTTAAAGTGATGAGATTAACAAGACCAAGCAAAGATGTAGAAAGATGACAGATGCAAGAGAGAGAGAGAGAGAGAGTGTGAGGGAGAGAACAAATTAACTCCATAATCAAAACGTAGCAAAATGTTGAGCTCTGGGCAGACAGATGAATAGAGAGGTTTAAGTGGAACAAATTAAAACTAATACTTGACAGGATAACTGTCAAATGGCAAGTATTTTCAAGAAATCTGGTCTAATGCAAAACATAACTGATAAGGGCAATGTTGACAAGAGGAGAAGTGCAAGCTTCTCCCATCCCAAATTTGCTTAAAAGTCCTATAGGCACACACAGCATGAAAACAAACATAAAATAAATAAATCTGGAGTATTTACTTTACATATAACGTTATATAAATATTTTTGAATACTTTATTTTTTCTGAAGCCTGCTTATGTAACATTCTTCTTTCTTTGATCCTCTCTGCAGCCTCTCTCCTGCAACTCTTCTCTATGCAAACTCCCATTCCTTTTTAGTATACTTTAATCTGAAGGTGACTATAGGATGAAAAGATAACCGGCCCTCTTTATTCTGCTAATAAATACTCTTCTGTGGGTGGGAGGGATTAATAATATTAGGATGAAAAATTCCATACCTGCTTTGTAAATCATGAAGATGTAATTCACCTACATAATGGGTGGCTGATGAGAGGGTGACAATCCGAGCATTGTGGCTATGTGTTCCTGATTGCTTCAGTGTATCCAAGAGGAGATTTGTCAACAAGAAATGTCCCAAGTAGTTAATACCAATGTGTTCTTCAAACCCATCTTCTGTCTTCTTTTCGGGTACCAGCATCACTGCAGCTGAAGAGTTGAACAATAAAGTGAACTTTGGTGGGTACATGCCTGATTTTGTTTCATATAGCTAAGTAAAATTTAAGAAAACCCTTGTATTCTTTCCCTATGGCATTCAATAAATCTCACAGAAAGTCTGTAATAAATCTCACAGAAAGTTCATAAACATCCACAAAGCAGCAGCATCTCATCTTCAACTATTTCAGTATCACAATTAAAATAAGACATACTATGTGACATAAAATTTAAAATTTAAAATAGAAGATTAAAGTATGTACAATTGAACAGATGTTGCCCAGAAACTAGTAACATTGTGTTCTGTCATGCTGCCATTAAGTCAAGTGTACACCGATGGGGGCACAAAGAGCAGGTATACATATGTATTGTTGTCTGCATGTCACCACAATCACAAAGAGCAGAAGCAACTAGATAATCCCTTTTGTTCAAAGTATCTCTGTATCAATGATTTCCATGCTTCCCAGCCTTTTTCCCAGTACAGATTCATCAGGGGTATCGAAAGTCAATTTCTAAACACAGAAAATAACTGACCAAGGCTACCTCCACAGAAAAACAAACAAAAGCTAAAGCTAACAAACCAACAGAGAAATGGTGGATTTGTTTTATGCAGTAGGAAGGCAATTAAGAAAAATATTTGCTTAAAAATTAATGACTGAATTTGCAGCAGTTTTATTCTTATATGTGTATATTTGTTTGTGGTAAGAGAACTCTCAAGATTAGAACTCTAAGGTGACCTGTTTATTTTGTTATGGAAGTAACTCAAATGCTAACACCTAGTACATATATAAATTAAACAATTAAAAATTAAAGTGCCAAATATGGAAATTAATTCAAAGATGTAGCAGAAATATTTTTATTCTTTGAAAATGCAGAATATTTAGAGAAACTTAGTGGCTGTAATGGAATGTGTGGGTGACCTTGGGGAATGAGAAGACGACATGCTGTCTAGGAAACAATCAGACAAGAGAGGCAGAAGCCCCCAGTAGCTTAAGAGTTGGGGTGGGGGGACTAAGGAAGGACTCAACCTAATGAATCAGGCAGTTAAAAGTGATGTGGAAATTTGTATTTTCAGACTTGCAAGTTCCTATTAATGTAACCTTAGAGTAAAGTAGAATTAGTTCATCTAGTTGTGTGTCTTGTCTGATTTACCTGGGAGAGCTGACAGTAGCCCGGTTGTTTAAATCAGGCTTCTCAGTATGGTTCATTGAAAAAAACCCCAAAACATCCTCAAATTGTTGGAGTATCTGGAAACTGCTTTTAATTTATTGCAGTGTATAACAAGTCTGTATGGTATTTTAATACCATTGAGTAATGTGTTTTCAATCACAATATGAGAGGATACACCCAGTCAAGCTAGAATTTGAGAGCAATATATAAATGTCATAGTTGAGCTTTTCATAACACACAGGCTGACAATGCCCAGAACAGGGAGGGTTATGCAAGATACAATCTAATATGCAGGATGCAGGCACTGGAGCAATACAACATTTAACTTCTTAAAGGCAACCTTATTCTATACACTTGATCAGCAGCTAAAACTATCTAGGGTATGATTCCTGGCCACGACTGGCCATATATTCAGTTGGGTCATATATTTTCTTTCCCAATCTTTCAGTTTTCAAGGCAGATTATAGTTTTGGAACTAGTAGATATCCCTCAAATATCAATTTCTCAGTCATATTTTGTTTACTTTTTATATACTTTCCTTGGTTGCCCTGATTCACAATCAGATTTTTCAATGTTACACTGCTGAAACCCAGGTCTATCGGATTTTAGACCTGAGATTTGGCAGTCATTATGTAGTCCATAATGATGGTGTGTGATTAATTATGACAAAATATTTTATCAATATTCCACCTTGGAGATTCACTTATGAATTACAGATGAAAATAAATAAATATATTGTATTCTGGCCTGATCTTTATCACCGAGCCTGGCACATTGTTTAAGCTTCTGCTGCCCACAGTCTTGACAGATGTTCAATTGACCCATGAACTGATATTACAGTGAGGGCTGCAAATGTTCATCTTACACTTGAAGCCTTATTGGTCATAAATTAGCATATGCATAGATTATTGCATTAGGATTCCTGATTCCTTTTTCCAACTCTATTTGAACTGTTTTGGATATTATATTATCATGTTATTCCTATCATTCATAATATCATGAACTCTTTACTGGCTTCCTATCTGTCAAGCACCATACAGTTGGGTCAGATCAAGGATGCAAGATTACACATTTCTTGAATGCCCCTTTGGTAATAAATACAGAATCTTGGAAACTGCAAGTTAATCTATAGTAAAGGTGGAATCTCTCTGAATGTCTTGAAAAGCTTCTTCTCAGCTTTCTTGATATGAATTGCCTTTCTAAGATAAAGTACCAATGGATTTTTCCTTTAATTGCTTGTTTACATCTACTCTTCTTTCCACTGTTTTCCACAATCTCTCACAGTACCTGAACTAAGCTATGTTCAAACCTGTCTTTGGAATCTGCCATTTGCCAAAGTTCAGATACTGGTCCGCTCTTTTTCTTTCTACGCTCATCTATCATGTTCTTCCGATTGATCATCTTTCTCTTTCTTCTTCCAGGGCGTTGATTTCCAGGGCGTTGATTTCCAGGATCGAGATTAAGGGATCAGGACCTTGACTCATGATTCTGGAATAAGATCCATCCTTCTCTTTACCTCTGTGAAATTATAATGTCCATTATTTCTCCAACTTAATATGGAGCTAGTCTAATTTTCAAGTTAATATTTGTTTTACATTAACTATGGATATACATGCATTCTGCAGTATTACAGAGCATTCATTTAAAACTGTGTGGTCATTGTTTAATTGTAAATATTATTTTTACTGATTGGATAAGTTAATTTTATGGATAGAATTTTATAAGCATTGTGTGATTTTTGTTCCTTAACTGCATTGTACTTTAGTAAAAGTGTAAAGAAATATTATGAGAGTTTTGTTTTGATTTTTTTTTCTGCCATATTTTTTTCCATAGCAGCTTGAAAAGAGATGCCAAGTACTAAATTTCAGTAATAGCACAAGAAAGCTTTTTGCTAGTACAGTAAGTGCTAGAACTATGAGACTTGAGTTTGATCAGCCAAAAAACTGCATTGCAGATAATGAAACAATTAAGTGTAGTAAATAAGTTTGAGGATTCAAAAATAATAGGCTCAGATCAAGGTGTTTATTTATTGCAGCAAAGTTTTATAGCTAAAGCTATCTGGTCGTGTTTTTTAGATCATCAACACCCTGGAGCCAGCTGTGTAGCATTTCTCAGGCCTTAAGGTCTCAGTTCAAAGTATTTGGGTTCTTTAGTTATCTTTTTATATGTTTTTACAAGAGAGGCAGTATAAACATTATCTGGAGGTGAGTTGCTGACATTCTTTATCTGTGGCCTGGTCACAATACAGATAGTTGACCTACTGCCAGAGATATTTTTAAGACATTACCTTGTGCTCCAACACACAACCTCCAAAAATTATCTTATGACTTTATCTTATAAATAACATGGAAACCCAGGCAGTTGACCTTCTGCCAAAGATAAGCTTAACATGGCACATTATTTCCAACATATCCCTGTTTTCCCTCCCTTCTACAAGTGTCAAATTAGGAAGCTGATGTTTTTCTCATTAGCATAATTATTACAAACAATATACATAAAAGGCTCAAATTGAAAGTGATTACATATGAATTACAGTAGCTTGTTAATTAACTCTTCTATTTGTATGGGATGTGGAAGAATTTACAATATAATGCTGCAATCTGCAGTTTTCTACATAAAATCCAAGTATAGAGAAATTTTAGTCTAAATTTTTCAAATGAGAAAAGTGCACTATATCACTATATTGCTTCATCAATTCTTATGCAGTGACATTACTACATGAAAAAAACATGGTGATTTTTAGTACCACTATTTGATATGATCTATACAATGTAATTAGTGTTGTTTTGTTTCTTGCAGCTGCCTTTAATTTTTTTCCGCCTGTTGGTTTAACCTAGATAAGATAACCTTTTTGAGCAAAAAAAGAGATATATAATGATCCCATATAGCACTGAGAGCCACTCCACATCTTACAGCTGCAAAATAATTACAAATATATTTTTACTTATTGAGGGGTACCTGTTGTTTCTAGAGCTGGTGACTATATCTAGTTGTCTTGGGGACAACAACACATGCCCAATTGATTTTTAAAACAGTATTAATAGTTAGAGGGAAGACAGAAAAAGTGAGTTTCAAACCTTTCATCTTTTCAAATGTCTCTTCTTTTGAATTTAAACAGAAATTTCTCTGACCAAAAACCCTTCTGCTCTGAAGGCCTGTTTATTTTTGTGAGATTATTCTAATTAGGTTTTAGAAGAAAAAATGAGCATAGTGGTATTGACTGATTATAGTAGCACTGGTATGCTAACTGGCACACAAAGCAGATGAGATGATCATAACTATGAATTTGGCAACCTGACATAATACTGGAATTATATACCATAAACAAACAAACAAATAAATAAATAAATAAATTAGCACAGAATCTTGCTAGGCTGTATTACTTATGGTTAAAGGAAACTATCATCACAGAAATTTGTTGGCTCTGCTAGAAACACAGAATGCTTTATTTTGCAACTCAGTGAGTCAGATGGAGATTTTTTTTTAAAGGATCTACTTTTTCCAGTTTAATTTAGTGGTATGAGTTATTATTATCTCTTTTATTCATTAAACATGAAATTCAGTCAACTGAAAATTTAAAAATGTATCACAAATACCAGTGACTGGTGCTAATGGTTGATACGGGTTGCTGTCAGTGTCCTAAGTATCAACCAAGTATCTTCTTTTGCAGCTCAGCTATGATGATGATGATGATGATGATGATGATGATGATGATGATGATGATGATGATGATGATGTATTTTTGTTTACTTATTTAAGAAAAT
>JANHFL010010033.1:131530-144682 GCA_032468155.1 Oxyrhabdium leporinum | reverse complement strand
TTTCAAGAAGAGATTGGACTGCCATCTGTCAGAAATGGTGTAGGGTTTCCTGCTTCGGTGGGGGGTTGGACTAGATGACCTACAACGTCCCTTCCAACTCTGTTAATCTAAATCTAAATCTAACTAACTATAAGGGCAACACAAGGAACACGGTCAATGCTGACACCTCATTGGTAGAGGAGTTGAACACCTTCTTCTCCCGCTATGAGGTGAAAAGACCAGATCCTGTAGCCTCTGCCCACCAGCCTTCTGACTCCCAGCCACTCACCCTATATGAACACCAAGTGAGAGTTGCATTGAAGGCTGTGAATTCCAGCAAAGCTGCAGGTCCAGATGGGATGCTGTGGATAGTGGTAAAGAATTGTGCCAACCAATTAGCAGGGGCCCTGACAAGGATCTTTAACATCTCCCTGCAAATGGCCTGTGTTCCATCATGCTTGAAAGTAGCCACTATTGTCCCAGTCCTGAAGAAAACAGCAATTAACTGCCTAAATAACTACAGACCCATTACATTAACACCTGTAGTGATGAAATGCTTTGAGAGATTGGTTCTCCAACACCTTAGGACATGCTTCCCACTGGACTTGTACCCACCTTAGGACATGCTTCCCACTGGACTTTGACAAGCATCAGTTTGCCTACAGGGGGAATAGGTCGACAGACGACATCATAGCTACTGCCTTACATTCTGTAGCAAGCCATAAGGGAAAACCCAGAAACTATGCCAGGATGCTTTTCATAGACTACAGCTCAGCCTTCAATATTATTCTGCCGAGCATACTTATCGAAAAGCTGATTGACTTGGATTTTCCCTCTTCCATCTGTGACTCTGGATCAAAGACTTTCTGAGGGACCGGCCACAAACAGTGAGGGCTGGGTTTGTCATATCCACCTCCCTGAAGCTTAGCACTGGCTCCCCACAGGGCTGTGTGTTCAGTCCCTACCTGTATTCACTGTACACACATGATTGTGTATCATCTGACCCATCCAATGTGATCATTAAGTTCGCAGATGATACCACCATACTGGATCTTATTACAGGTGGAGACAAAACAGGGGAGAGGTTCAAAAATTATCCACATGGTGCCTAGAAAACAACCTACACCTGAACATCAGCAAAACAAAGAAGATGGTGTTAGACTTCCAGAAGAAGAGAGAGGAACCCGCCCCACTTTACATCAAGGGGGGCTGTGTAGACAGAGTTCTTCCTCCTTTAAATTCCTGGGAGTCTACCTCAGCAAAGATCTCAACTGGAAAATCAACACAACCCAGGTGGCCAGAAAGGCCCAACAGAGACTCCACTTCCTTAGGGTCTTGCGAAAAAACAAAGTGGAACAACAACGACCTTCTTTTACCGGTCCACAATAAAAAGTGTCCTCACCCATTGCATCATGGTGTGGTATGCCGGCTTGACAGCCGTGGATAGGAAAATACTACAGAGGGTGGTAAGCACAAAACATTGTGGGCTGTCCCCTGATACCACTAGATGACATCACTAGGGCTCGCTGCCTTAGAAGAGTGAGGAAAATCCTCAGGGACAACTCACACCCTGGTCAGCACTTCTTTACTCTCCTACCATCGGGAAGATATAGAAACATAAACAGCCGTACAAACAGACTGAAGAACAGTTTTTATCCGTGGGCTGTCAGACTCTGAATGGAAAATACCTTATGACAACATAGTATGATTGACTTGCGGGGCCGGCGTGATGTACAATAAATTCACATGGTGCAATAAGATTGTGTGTTTGTCAATAGGATTCACTTGGTTAGGGATTTCCTGTCTTCACTGTGAGTTGTATTGTGTTAGGGAGGTGCACAAAGGGAGGCTCAGCCAATCTCATTGTACACATGTTGTACTCTGACAATAAAGGTTTGATTTGATTTGATTTTGACAACTTACTATCAGAACTAAAACCAAGAAATACATTTGAACAAACTAAAAGCTTGAGTATTAGTGTATGTATGTGCAACAAAAGAAGGAAAAAATGAAGAAATCTAGTTTTACTAGCAGAAGAGTTACTTCCAATCAAAACAAATTATATTTCATTCTAGACTAATTTACATTATTAGAAAACAAATATAAAGCAATGAATCTATAGACTTGAATCAAAGAGACAACGGGTATTTTATGATGGACTATATGGCAGGATTCAATCGGAATCAGTCACTGGGACCAGAAGTTTAGTCTTCCAAACTTTGGGACTCATGTCGGAGTTTATCGTCAGTCTATCTTCACCGATTATATGATATAAATATATATTTGTGTCAATAATTTAATAAACAGAACAATAATAATCACCAGCAGCATTAAGAACAGATATGAAAGCATAAAAATCTAGAAACTTAAATTATACAGAGACACAGCAGACGCCTCTTTACATACAGATATGTTTAAGGATTCAGAGAAACAATTTCTTAATTTAATAGTTGGTTGACTGATTTATCCCTATTAATGACAAGCTTCATGACATAATCCTCACTACCTCTAATCAACTGTTAAGTTCTTGCAAAACATTTGCACAAATTTAGGACCACGTTTTGCCAGATGTCTAAATCTGCCACTCATTACGTGAGGAGTAATGCCTATGTCCATTTGTTTATTAAAGCAAGAAGAAAGAAAATCAATAAAAGGGCTTTTCATTTTAAAAAGTAGATCATGCAATAATATTTTGTTTTCATATTACTATTTAAAAAGCAGAATAAAGTTGGTTTTTGAAGCAAAATGCAAGCCTGAAAACACACAGAGGTAGTCACTTAACAACCATTCAAAATTATGATGAACTTTCCAGAACTACTTATAACATGGTATTGAAATTCTAGTGGCCACTCACCTAAACTTACGCGATCATATTTTGGGTAACTGGAAACAGGTCCTCATTTACTGCTGTTTGCAGGGTCCTACTTTCCTGTGATCCTGATTTATGACTTCTTTGCCAGAAACCGGTATTTAGTTCCAGTTTCCGACAAAAAATACCCATCGGGTAAAATGGATTTGCTTAATAACTGCCATGTTCACTTAACAACTTGAGCTGCATTGAGGCCAGTCATATTTTGTTAGAATAAATTATTTTTCATGCTACAGTACTAAATATTTATATGTTGAGTAAATCAGAAACAAAACGATATGGCAATGTAGTCCTGAAATATAACCTACATGATATATATTTCTCACTTTAATTCACCTGCATTAGGCTTCAAACATGTTTGAGAATTTTAATATTTTATTGCTCTGAGGTTTAATTACGTTGCCAAACTTGATTTGCTACAATTAAATCAATGAATCATGTTTGTCCGGGAGATTCCATAATGCATAATTTAGAATAAATGTTTGAACAAACTGTATGCAATATCTGTGGATCACATTGTATGAAAAGTAAATAGATGATTGGAGTTACTATAATACTAATCAATCACAGATGGACGTATTCCAATCATTATGCATTTATGGTTTGGACTAGTAGTTTCTCCCAAGGTAATTTCAGGAGTCGTCTGATACACCTTTTTAACTAACACATTTCAGTAAAAAACAGAAGCTTTCATGACCTTCAGTTCACTTTATTAGATACTTTCTAACTAAAGGAAGAAAAGGTGGATTTTTGCAATCATTGATTTATAAAACCCTCTCTTACCACAATGCTAAGATAATTTCATGCTCCATTTTGAAATAAATTTAAAATTTCACATTAGCATACATTATAGTTAACTGTATTTAGATACCTCAAAAACTAAACAAGCAAACAAAAAAATGAAGATTTGCAAAAGCAGTATAATTTTTTAAAAATACTATAAAATTGTGAATTTTAAGGAAAACATGCAGGACAACTAATTATCTGAAATAAGCTAAACATAACTGATACAATTATTCCTATGTGTTCATTTTTTTCTATCTAAAATTTAGAACACACTTTGGGAGGGAGTCTAAGAAATATCAAAATAGTGTGGGGAAAGTACCTGTTTGCGTAAGAGTTTTAGCATAAAAAGGTTCAAGAAAGTCAATTATATTGCTACTAGTGACATAATTATGGTGCTAGGGCTATAATGAATTTCATTCAAGGAACATCATGGATTTGAATAGATGAACATTCATACCAATAAATAAATAATAACGATAATAATAAAAACTCACCATTGTTGATCAGCACATGAAGTGGGAAATTCTTTGCCTTAAACTCTTTAACAAATTGATATATGGACTTCATGGAAGCCAAATCACAGTATAAAAATTCCACTGAAGGAGAGAAGAAAACAATTACAGATCACTGACAAGCAAAACAAATTTATATGTGTATATGTATTTGTATGTATGTATGTGTGTGTGTGTGTGTATACACACACACACATACAATTTATAAAATTATAAATTATACAATTTTCAAATTTATTTGAAATGTTATTTGTAGACTTCCAATATTTCTGCAGCATGAATCAGCCGTGATGGCGCAGTGGTTAGAATGCAGTACAGCAGGCTACTTTTGCTGATTGCTGGCTGCCGGCAGTTCGATTCTGACCAGCTCAAGACTGACTCAGCCTTCCATCGTTCCAAGGTCGGTAAAATGAGGATCCAGTTTGTTGGGGGCAATATGCCAACTCTGTAAACCGTTTAGAGTGGGCTGTAAAGCACTGGGAAGTTGTATATAAGTCTAACAGCTATTGCTATTATTTCAGGATGTGTTTTTTTCTTTAAATTTCATATTTTACATTTTATAATTAGTTTTACATTGTAAGCTGTGCAGAATTGTCAAGGAATTGGTTGTTTTGAACTCTAATGAAATAAATAAATAGTTCCCAAGGTCCCATTTTAAAGATTTAGGGATATGTCTTCCCATATAGGTAGCTTTAATAAGAAACATTTGCCAGTTTGATTACTACGCTAATCAAAGTTATATATGTTTTGCCAATCTTGATCCTACTGATAAGACAAATACATGTTTTGGGGGAATCAACACTACAGAAATTGTTTGGCACTGTCTTCTACCAGGGTGCGTTTTTGACTTTCTATTCTATCCAAGTATATGATCCTAACTAAACTTTTCAAAATCAGCAAAGGTCACCTTTGCAAAAACTATATTTTGCCATTTGTAATGCCACAACTTATATTTATTTCAAAATCACATATCAAGATTTGCTTCTGGTTTTTTTTCAGAAATTCAATATTTAATCATTATATTTATTTGTAGGCTCTTCTATTCAATTGATGGCATACAGTTACTTGAACTCATAATTTTAGTTAAAAAACAAAATACATCATTTAATAATTTAATCAAATCCCAAAGTCATAAATCCCAATAAAATAATTTTAAATAAAATGATTTAACCAAAATTAAAAACCCTTCTCCCTCCTTATTATACAGACGAAGAGTCATAACAATTCTTCTCCAACATTTGAGCGAACAATTGTTTTTAGAGATTTTTTTTTGCAGATCAGAAGGCAGAGGGACATTTGAATATAATTTTGCAGAGGAAGGAGACATGAAATAAAAAGGCATGTTTCTCTGTTCCCTATAGATAGCAATCTTTAGTTAAGAGAATTTGAGAAACCCTACAGTTTTGGATCTTACCAAGGGGAGAAGATGTTACTGGGAGAAGGTGATAACCAGATTCTGAACCATGAGGAGCTCTAAGGGTGATAATCAGCACCCTAAATTCTCCTTGGAAGCTAGGTAATAGTGTTATTATGATTGTCTTGATATTTACCCAGAGTTACTCAAGTGAGCACACTATGGAGCAGTTGTAGCTCCTTAAAGGAGTTCAATTTAGTGTATGTTGTAACAGTCTAATTAGTTTAAGGTATGATTTACATTGAATTTTTCCTGTTTACAAGAATGGTTTATTATTTGCACATAAAATGAAGTTGTGAAATGCACTCTTGGACACTGCTGCTAGCTGTCCCTCAATCAAAAGTTGTGAGTTGAAATTGTGAACCAGTTTCATTTGGGAAAGAAGATGGAGTTATATCAGCACTCAGTCATTACCAAGTCAAAAGACTACACAACTTGATGGAATATCTATAGAAATATGGAGGCAACAGAATAAACAAAGATTTTAACCAAGCTATTTTACCAAATCTCGATAACCACACTGTAGCCACTAGATTGAAAGATCTAAATTTCAGTATCAAAAAAAGAAGACTTAACAGAGCACGTTAGCTAACATACAATAGCTTTATTTTACATGCCAATAAATGGATGGTAGCATCCAATACAAACTAGAGATGCCAGATGGTCATGCCAGCTTTAAAAAGACTGAGGAATGCAAGACACTACTGATGATATGCAATGGATAACTGGGAAACATATAGCACACAAAAATAGGTTAATGTGTGTTTCTTTGATTACAGGAAAAATTTCAGTTGTCTTAATAATGGCATATCATTGTCTTCATTTGAAACCTATATACAAGTTGGGAAATCAATTTGGCTAGAACATGACAAATCAAAACTGGTTCCAGGCTGGCAAAGGAATGAGGCAAGCCTGCTAATTTTGACCTATAAATCCTTGCACAATTTGTGTACTGGATTCCTTAAGAATAAGTCTATTGTTCAGTGCAAGCAAACATGCTCATCATTCTTATTCTTAAAAGAAACCAAAGGGACATACGCAATAAGGCAGTCTTTTAAGGTAGCGCCCTTGCTCTGGAATACTTTCTCCAATACTTATCTCCTGACTTTTTTTCACAGAGTTCAGATAATGGTTTTGCTATAGTCATTGCTCAGCAATTGACGTTTAATACTGCTGCTATGATTGTAAGCCATTTTGGGTCCTGTTTTTCTTGGATTAATATTTAATTTATATCTATTGTACTTTCAATTTCATTGTAAAATCATAGAATCTTGGGAGCAGAGTAGTATATAAATTCATGTATGTAAAATAAATAAATACCACAACTTCATAGTTTCAAAAGACAATCAATCTACCTCAGACTAATATACTTCACATTTACTGCTATGATCAAAATGTGCAAATCAGTCAAAACTCCTTTGAAGCAACACAGCATGCAATGCAAATAATTAATAAACCTCTTGCTTCTTTGTTCTAGCCACCCTCTGTGGGTGAAATTGAAATTAAATGGGCTTCAAAATCTAGTGATATATCAATCATAAATTGCATATTAGAATTAGATTGTAAAGCAGAGCCTACATTCAGCCAAACCTGAAAATTCTACTTTTCAAAGTAGAGACCAATTAGCACTTTCAGAAGTATCCTATTTATAATTTGTAAAATACTTACAGTATTATGAAATGCTTTATCAGTTAAGAACAATTCTAAGCAAAATTCTTAAATTTTATTTGCTAAAGATTGTGGTGGTATGTAGCAGTCCATTGCACTCTATTATCCTGTCACTAAAATTCCCAGACAGGCAAGCTGTTCTTCTTCAATGATAACACAGGTTTGGGAGAGAACTGGCAACACACTTTTCTACAAAATAGAAGTTCTTTCAGGACAAAGGATGCTATTGGTTTGGGTAGGAAAAAGGAAGATAGCTGGTGAGCCAAGATGAATTCTAGGCAGTGTTAGTGTTGATTACTTGTTTGTTTTTCCAAGGAAGGCTGGGACAAGACACCAGAAGTGTTTATGGGTTGAGTTCGGATAAGACCATTGAAAAAGTATGATAGGTGATGAGAGAGAGATCTTTCTCAGGACCGATGTTCCTCCCCAGACAATGGCTGAAGAGCAAACCAAGTCACAGTCTGAGATAGAATGTCAGCCAGGGTAATTAACATTCTTGCTCAGCTCTAATAAGCTAAGGGGTGGTTGAGATGCCATATACTTAAATAGTCCCAAGATTAAGCTAAAGACTTTGCACACAAACACCTGACTTATTATTGCTGCAAATACTGATAAATCAATGCCACATTCCTACTGCTTTATCACTGAGGCAAAGGGAGGGGAAGGAGGAGCAGGGGGAAGAAATCAGCTTAATGGATTATTGTGCACATTATTTCAGGTGTCTGAAAATGAAATCAAGAAATTTGCTTTTATTTGCAAATAAACAAGTAAAATATTCAGAAGATAGATTTTGTGTGCTCTGCATTGGATCATCTTCTATACCTTCTGTATCATGATGTCTGTCCTGATATCTCCCCAGAGATTCCCACTCTGATGATGTTCAGGAACAATTAATGTCCTGGTTATTTTCAAATTTGGAGAGCGAAAAAACTTCAGTTCATGTTAGATATGGGTATTTTTTTTATTTATATGTTTCTACTCATGATACCTTTGTTTTTTAACTGTGAGTTAGGTGGATTAAACATTGTATAAACAAACATCAAATAAAACTTAATTTGTAAAATTTAAATCTCATCCAGTCATTGATGATATATACAAGATAGTCCTTGAGTTATGATGATAACTGGGACTGGAATTTCCATCACCAAGTAAACTGGTCATAAAGCTTGATGTCACATGACTTATATCGCTTAGTGATAGCAATTCCAGCAATTCCCATTATGATCATTAACTGAATTTCATCTATTGCTAGCCCAGGACCCACCCTATTCAAGCTATTTCAGGCCTTATTTCTTTCAGACTGAAGTCTTGGTTCCTCAGTCCCCCAGTCTTTCAGACTGAAGTCTTGGTTCCTCAGTAAAACACTGCCTACTTTCATTTCCCCTCAACTATTTCCTTCCATCTCTGCCGTTTGGCAGCGAGCAGCCCCAGAATGCATGGCTCTTTGGCTGCTTACCAAACTGTGGCTCAGGGCTTCTTGGTATGCCATGGCTTTGGGGCTGAAAGAAAGTTCTAAGCAACAGCATGAAGTTGTAGTCACTCCCGGAAGTCATCCCAGCAGCATGGCACAAAATAGCATCTTGGTATGAAGCTGCAGCTACCCAAAATTACTCCCAGTCCCCTTGCTACCCTGCACTCTGATGACTCTGCTGTCCATGTGTAACCTTGAAGAAAGCCTCACACAGTCAACAGCTACCTGCAAAAAGCCAGGCCAGGCATGCTTGGTCAGCAACAGGAGCAAAGGTCAGCTATGTGGCCGGGATGGGGCAAAAGACTGTAGATGGGGAGTATATGGACAGATGGGGGAGTTGAAGCACCTCTGACATTGTAAGTGCAGGTAGGCTGCCAAGTGCTCAAATTTTGATCATGTCACTTTGGGGGCTTTGCAATGGCCATAAGTGTGGGGATCAGTCTTAAGTCCCTTTGTTCAGCATCACCATAACTGCGACTAGGATAAGATGAGACTTCAGAATGCTCCATAAATCTATAAAAAGAGAGGAAGCTCAGAAAATATGGGGAATGCACTCATTCAGGATCCATTCTAATTAAAACTAATTGTAATGTAAGTATTTACACCTATGTGTAGCCATAACTAAAAGTGCTTATGGTCTAGCATAAGTTTTTGTTGTCATTTTTTGTTCTGCCTTATTTGTCCAAGATTTGTCCAAGAATAGAAAACACCCAAATCTAAAAATGGAAATTCCAGCAACCACATGCTGACAAATTATCTTCTGGTCTTCTATAAATTGGTTATTTCAGAATTTCATTTTCCTCACAGGCACAAATGTTTACTTTTTATTTTGTATATTTTTATATTATCTTGCTGAATTTTTTTTGTCATTCTACCTAGGACATACTTTCATAAAAAGCAGTACAATTACATCTTTGCCAGGTACTGAGGGTGAGCAAACAAAATGTAGCTTCACAAAAATATTCCCATTCTATCATGCTATGAATGTTGCAGCCAACCCATATAGATAAACACAGGGATATGATTCATTCTTGAGAATGAATTTAGAAATGTGTTGGATTTTTTTCTGGCTATTGTTGCCAAAATGTACATCAAGAACTGGGTTACAGATCATTCTTTTCATACCAGTGACAACAATTTGGCAAAGAATCTACTACTGGAATATGTTTTTTGCAAGATAACTTTGAGTGAAGACTGCTATATCCCAGTAGTGCCTTGTAGATTACAAAATACAGCCATAACATTTTATACATGCCTCAAGTTAAGGTTAGCTGGATTCACTTAATGACACGAGTCCCTTAATTGCAGTGATTAATTTAACAACTACGGCAAAAAGTTTATAAAATTGGGCATGACTTATTTAATGATTGCATTATTTAGCAACAGAAGTTTTAGTCCAAGTTGGGATTGTAAATCGAGGACAACCTTTAAGTAAGCTCTAGCTTTCTTTGAGAGAAAAATACATAAAAGTTGAGATTCAGCTTATCTGCCCATTTCACTGTAGTATTACCACCTTATCTACTGCTTATATTCAAGAATAGCTTCAACCACTCATTAGCCACTCTGTAGATTCTCGTTTCACAAATCTTCTATACATTTTCTGAGGAAATCTATTCACATGTTGATGATATTTAGTAATACAATAGCAAGATATAGTTGTAAAGGAGACGTGGTGGCACAATGATTAGAATGCAGCACTGCAGGCTAAGTCTTCCAACTGCCAGCAGTTCAATCCTGATGGGCTCAAGGTTGACTCAGCTTTCCATCCTTCTGAGGTTGAAAAAATGAGGGCCCAGATTGTTGGGGGAAATATGCTGACTCTATAAACTGCTTAGAGAGGGCTGTAAAGCACTATGAAACAGAATATAACTGTTATTGCCATTGCTAATCAATAAGTAGATGGCACCATCAATATATTTAATTGAAGAACTTTCCAATATTGCAGCTTATTTCTTTTAGTTTAAAAATATAGATGACATTAACATTCTCATATTATAAAAATAGTGCTGGATGACAATACTTTCAGTACTATTTTCTTTCTTTTATATTGTAATTATTATACTCCAGCTAGAAAATTGGCTCTGACTCGATCAAATATTTCAATACTTTCAAAGAGAGTTCAAGTGGGACATACAAATATTTTACAAAGGAAACACTGAATACATGTTCCCTTTTTATGACAAACATGTCCCTGTAAACAATATATAACGATTATAGTCCTGAAAAGAAGAATTCATCTATAATGCAGCAGCCTATCTGCATATACAGAGAATCAAAATAAAACATCAAAACAAAGTAACTGGATGCATCAGAGAACATTTAAATTCTTGACTCCCACACTGCTTGAGCTTCTACTGAATGGAGATGTGCATGGCTCCAATTGAGTGCTGCTAAGGGAAATAACAGGTTGTGCAAATTCCCTGAAAAAGAAAAATGTGGGAGTGTGTGCAAAGCATTGTTTAGAATCCATTTAGCAACCATTTCCAGGCTCCACAGCTGCTTTGGAAGTTGTTCCTGGCTGTCTGTGCATGTTCTTTCAAAGGATTTGCACAGTCCTAGAAAAAAATGGATTAGATAAACTGCTAGTGCCTTGCAGCACTGGACTCCATTAGTCTAACCCTAGAAGCTAACAGTACCGCAATAGTTTATTTCAATCTTAACTATGAAAACATTCATAAATCAATATTTTTGTGCCCATACTTTATTTATGTTGTAGCCATATATTCCCATTTAGATAGGAAGATGTACCACTGACTCAAAAATTTCTCAGTAATAGCTTTCAAGATAAAGTAGTATTGGAGGTATTTAATAAAGATGATTCCTGGGTAGGGAGGTATGATTTAGCTGTAAATAATTGTTTTATATTTCAAAATTCACTTGCCCAGAAAGTAGAAGTAAATACAAAAAATGGAAGTAGATACAAATTACACTTGGAGAAAATCAACTATCTGGGGACAAAAAGGGGAAATCAGTCTTTTTGTCGGCTTCTTTATTCTATCAGTCCTAGACAAACTGAAGTTATTGTGAAACCTGGTATAATTTGAATATTTGTAATCTAAAGTTATGTGACTACATAACTGTATATATCAATATATTTAACACCAATCATTTTGTGTTGTTTGTTGCTGTGTCATGAACTATCTTTATATTTTGAAAAGGACTGGAGAATATGAAAGTTTGGACTTTGAATTGACCTTAAAAAGACAAATCCTTAAAATGGAATGGAACATGAGATGAGAATCCCATCAGGAAAAAATATTCTCACTTTGAAATGCCTTTGTGGAAGCCTGTCTCCTAGAATTATGAGTTGAGTTGGTTTTCTTCTTTGACTATCTTTTTAATCCAAAGGAAGAGTGTAATTTAAATGAGAAGCCATTCAAATGGCTTTAAAGAGTTCATAATACAAGATGGCAGGACAAAATTTGTCTTCTGAAAGAAGATTTAAATGCTTGTCCAATATTATATTGTTTAAAAGCCAGAGCAACTTGGCTAGAATAAAGCTCCCCATGGAAAGCAGTGTGAGCATATATTTCAAGAATAACTTTCAAGAGTCCCCAAGATGTTGCTTCTATTTCAAAGCAACTTTTGCAGAAAGAGATGAACCAGAATGGTTGCAAGCTTCTAGTCAACTATAACCTATTCATTAAAAGTTCTGTGATTCATAAAGGAAATGGTACAAGATCACAAGTGTTTTCTTTCTCATTTTGCAGACAACTGCAGTCTCCTTTCCTAAGCAAAGAGTTCCAGCTGCCCCTTTCCACTTTGGAACAAACAGTTATTTAAAAGCCTAAACCGGGTGTCAGCAACCCACACAAGCCTTTGCTGTGCTTTGGCCGAGCCCGGCTGCTCGCTTGAGGAAGGTCTCCTCACACATGTGCACATTCCTGGCCCCGCCACATCCGGCCAGGGGGTCGTGAGAGGAGGATGGAGGGAGGAGGGAAGCCTGCACCACAGCTCCTGCTCATTCCTCAGCCAGCCTGGATTTCCAAAAATAAGAAAGAAAAGGAATAGCAAAGAGCCCTGAGGAGAGCTCTCCAGCTTGGCCCAGCCTGGACTTTCTGAGAGAGAGAGGAGAGACACAGAGACAGAGAAAGAGACACAGAGATACAGAAAGAGGGGGGGAGAGAGACATTGAGAGACACACACACACAGAGGGGAAGATAGGGAAAGGGGAAAGAGAGATAAAGAGACAGAGAGGGAAAAGACACACAGAAATACAGAGAGACATAGAGAGAGGGGGAGACAGAGGGAGAGGGGGAGAGAGGGGGAGAGAGAGAGATACAGAGACAGGGGGAGAGAGAGGGAGAGGGGGAGAGAGATACAGAGAAGGGGAAGATAGGGAGAGGGGGAGAGACATAGAGGGAGAGAGAGAGAGAGGGAGAGAGAGAGAGAGTGAGAGAGAGAGAGAGAGAGAGAGAGAGAGAGAGAGAGAGAGAGAGAGAGAGAGAGAGAG
>JANHFL010010033.1:116683-130173 GCA_032468155.1 Oxyrhabdium leporinum | reverse complement strand
TAGCCAGCTTTTGGAGAGATTAATGTGAGGCCCCAAGAAGACTAGAATTATCGTGGTACAGCGGGTGATGCCAGCCTGCACATATAATTCCTACACGCTCGTTTGCACGTTTCACTAAAGATGAAGTTTGGAGAGTCCAGTTCAAATTGTTAGTTATCTGCACCCCCAGGTACTTAATACTGCTGACCATCTATGCAGCTGCATCCTTGATACTGAGTGGAGTATGACTACGCCAACTCTTACTAAAATTTATAATGATCTCCTTTGTTTTATTAACATTTAGAACCAGGTTACTTTTATTGCACCAGTCCACGAGAGCCTTCACCTCTTCCCTATAAGCATCTTCATTGTTGTCCCAGATAAGACCCACCACTGCCATGTCATCTGCATACTTCACAATATTATTTGTAGCAGACTTGGCACAACAATCACGGGTCATCAAGATGAACAGTAATGGACTCAAAACACAGCCCTGTGGGGAACCTGTACTCAAGGAGATGGAACTGGAAACTTTTCTTTCAATTCACACAAACTGGAGCCTATCAATAAGAAAATCCAGTATCCAATTACATAAAGAAGTTTTAAAACCTAAAAGGCCCAGTTTGTTCATCAAATGCTGATGAATGATTACGTTGAACGCCAAACTAAAATCAACAAACGGCATGAGTATTCTTCTCCTATAGGTGTACCAAGCTAAGATGAAGCACCCAGGAAAGTGCATCATCTATAGATTTGTTGACAGCATAAGAAATTAGCTTTTATTGTCCTTATCCTTTTGTAATTTAAATTGGTTAAATACAAACCCTGTATATGGGTATAAATTAATTTTTATAGGATACTGCACATTCTCAAATAGATTTTCACTATAGAGAAACCAGCATAAATCCGCCTTACACAATTATGTTTGCACATCCTGTCCCTTTTCCCCATGCCTGATTAAAAGGTATGAATGAAGCAATATAGGAAAGTACAATTTAGCCTGAAAAATATATCACTGTGCTTTTGTCTGATCTTTCCTGCAACCCAAAGAAGCAAGAAACTGTGGTCTGTTAAAGGCCCACCAAACCTCATCATGTTCATCATATCAACCAACAACACATCTGCAATGCCACTGCAGCTTTCATTTGTTTCCTTTTGCTGTGGACTTTATTCCTTGCCCCATTCTCCAAAATGCCAAATAGCTCAACACCTTACTGCCATGAGCAGGATGTCTCACCTCTGAGAAAACAAAATGAATTGTTTCTGCTACACATTATTTGTTCACAGTCTCTGATTTGAAGCCAGAATTATCTTTTCTTTTTGTCCTGAAACAGCCTGTTCCAGACATGGCTGCTGAAACACATTTTGCCAGCACTCTTTGCCAGACAGCAGTAAGCGACAATTTGCCTGGAGCTCTTCCAGGAAAAAACAGACCTAGAGGGAGTTCTTCCGATGAGTGAAAAACCCAACCCCAAAGCATCTCTGAATGCAGGTATATGAAAAAGAAAACATGATTCCTGGGAAGCCTGACAGAATGATCCCTCCTAATAAAAATATAGCTCCTTTTGCAATTAGTGAGTGAAATGCACCAGGGAACATGGCTATATTACAAATGACAGTCTAATTCAGAATGACAAATCTTGCAAACACATCTTTAAAATACCCAGTTTGAAGGACTATTTATCAGGGGGACGTGGGGGCCTAGTGGTTCAGATGCTGGGCTTATCAACCAGAAGGTTGGCAGTTCAAGACCCAAGCTCCACATAACAGGGTGAGCTTCCGTTCTTTCCCTAGCTCCTTCCTGCCAACCTAGCAGTTCAAACGCATGTAAATGCAAGTAGATAAATAGGTATCATTTCGGTAGGAAAGTAACAGCATTCTATGCACCTCAGCTTATTGTCATTCCAGCCACATGCCCACGGAATCATCTTTGCACAACACTGGGTCCCTCAGCTAGGAAACAGAGATGAGCACTATCCCCTAGAGTTGAACAAGACTGGTCAAGAGAAACCTTTACCTTTACTTTAAACCTAGAAAAGTAAGTTTAGACTGTAGTCATCATCAAACACTTGAAATAGACTAAGTTTACATCACCACAAAAATATACGCAAGATGTACGCAGTCCAATACATAGGCCAATAATGAACTAAGCTAACTTAATTTAAGAAAGAAAAATCAGTCTTTCTGTAACAGATTGACTGGAATACAATCATGTAAATGTTAGGTAACTAGCTTACTTAGGTTTATATATGTGATGGCTTGAAAACATACTCTGTTGACTTATATTACAGTAAATGAATAGAATTTCAGTTGCATAATTCATAATTAAAGTTGCAATAATTTATGGACAACAAGAATGAACACAGCTTAAAGATGATTAATCTCATTACAATCAGAATATCAAGGATCATATTTACAAGATATTTCTTTCGTTGATTTTTAAAGTTTGCATATTTTTTTCTGGTGACCATTCATCTGCATGTATATCAATCCAATGTTGCTTAAATTCATTAATAGTCAATCCAAACCCATGCATTACTGTATTGGCTTTACATCTTAGCCTACTGTACCTTGTGCTGGAATATTTTTTTAATAAGGATGATTGCAACTGAACTACAAAAAGCTAGAGAACTCCACTGAGAAAAGTAATCAAAGAAAACAAAAATAAACACAAAAAGACTTTTATGACAAGATAACTTAGAACAGGGGTGTCAAACTGGCATCATGCAGGCCATGCCCATCCCAGTTCTGCAAAGGCAAAAAACATCACAATACGTCACAATATGTCACGTGATGTGATCGAGTTTGACACCCGTGATTTAGAAAGTGGCACTATAATATTAATTGTCCAGTCTCTCATACTATTTCTTCCTGATGTTGCTGTCACTTGATCCTGTACATCTATCATCACTGTTGGTTCTTATCTGCTACAACAATATTTGGCTGATTAGCTAGTACCTGCCTGTCCATCTGAATCTGATTCTTAGCCCTGGTATTCTCTATCACTTTCTGTGGAAACTTCCATCTGGACTTGGGGGAATCTAGTCATGCAGATGTACTCAATGCCAGTTATTTGATTGTGTCATTCATAATATGCCATTCCTGCCCACATTTTACATCCTACCACTGTGTTGGACTGTTTCTGGGGTTCTTTGCACTTCAGGTGCTGTCTAGTGTGATACACCCCTGCTTCAATGGATCTCGTGATTAGTGCCTGTTCTTGTGCACTATAATCAGTACCTCAATGTTGTCCTTTAGTCCAGCTCTTTCCAGCCACCGATAAGATTTCCCAATGTCAGCCAACTCACTTGTGAATGGTATATCTCATGCTAGGTCTTGTCTTAGCTTCTCGTGGAACTTTGTCTACTTGATTTTTATCTTTTATCTTCGGCTGTTATCTTATTCATGTATTCTTCAGTGCTCTGGATACCCATGACCTGGCTTTGACACTTACCAGACCCTGCCTGTTTTCTTTCCAGCTGATGCAGGGTAGTCTCTGGATGTTCAACTTGGGGTGGAAACCTCCATACATGTTCTCCTTTGGACAGCTTAGTATACTGGCAGGATGTCTGATAACTGACAGGGCATGCTGTTAATGGCATGGATCTTGTTCTTTCCATTGAGCTGCCTTTTCAGGATCTGTCTTTCTTTGATGATACGTGGATGTTGTGGTCTTCCTAGCCTCATCAAGTTCCATGTGACTATGGAATATCAAAGTACTTGTAGTTGGTCTGTATGTTGCTATATGGCCTGGTCGGTCTAAACTACCTTCCTTCTCTTTACTAACATCCGGCTACAATGAAAATGAAATGCCAATGTCTTCACTGTAGATCGGTGGTCATGTGGATCAGTTTTCAATTGGGGGCATGCACAAAACAGGAAATGGTTTGTTTCCAACCTAAAACAAGTCATCACATTCCAAGGTTTTCTATTTTTTTTCAGGATAGACACAGTTGGGCAGAAACAAAACATGGAGTGTTTTCGTTCTTCAGGGATTTCCTCGTTCACTTTTGAATGTATTATGATTAAAGTAAGTTGCTTTCAAAATACACAATGCAAGAATGACAGTGTTGCAACCCACTAAGATACGCACCTATGGAATAATTTAGCACTATTCTGCCTGGGTGCAGAAATATGCTCATTTAAGAATTATTCAAAAGAATCCCAACAAGAGAAATGTAAACTGGATCTATATAGTTGGATAAATCCAAATTGTTATTGTTTCAATGTTTTAGATTTTAAATAGTTGTATTTTATGGTTCTTAAAATGTTTTTATATGTATTTTATTTGTCTTTTAATTTTTGTTTGGGAGCTGCCCAGAACTGGTGAAAGATGGATGGCTATATAAATGTTTTAAATCAATAAATATATATAAATTGTGGTAACTAATAAAACATTATTTGCTTTTACAAGCACTCTGTACAAATTTGTTTTTTTACACCTGTGCTCTTCTGCTTCTACAGCCATGGGCAGAAAAGCAGGTATGAACCAACTATTAGTTTTTTTGTAATAGAAAGCTGTGAGCTGTGCAAACATCCCAAATGAGCCATGCAATTCACCTATTACCACATTATTTCCCTTATTCGCTGCTATATACATTTTTTTTACATCTGTACTATCACTGCCTTGGGCTTCAAGGAGCATGCAAATTCACTCCTTCTCAATTTAAGGAGGTACTGAACTATAAAAGTCAGAGGCAGAGGAAGGAGAGAATATTATGTTGCAATTATCAAATTGTGAACAGCTGTAACTGCTATAGTAACAGTAATACATATAGCAGGAAGGGGACAGCAAGAGTGGGTCCTACAGCAACAAAAATCAGATTGAGTGAAAAATAAGACTCATGCAAATAAAACGGGGTATAAACAAAACCTTCAGAATTGTTTTGGAAAAGTCACCTTCTCCAATGGTGCACTTTGTTTCACGTGGGTTTACTCAAGCTCAATTTCAGGTCACTTAGAAGAGAATTAGTTCTGAATTTTTTTTGAATACAATTCCTATTCTATACAGAAAGTCAATGGGAAGAATGATGACTGCTATAATTGTTGTATTTTAGAGCATACTTTGTCAAGTGGCTTAGCTGTTTAATTAAACTCTACCCTAGGAGAACTTAATAAGCCTAATAGTAAGTTTGGTATATAGCCACAGGTATGGGTTTTCTTTCTACAAATTAGCCAGAAATGACTAGGCTAAGCCTTGTAGGACTGCTAGCATGTTAATGAACTATATAAGAAAAAATGAAAATGAAATCCCATTTCATATGTGATGTCCACCTATCATATATGGTTGGTTACAAAAGTCTAAAGATTTACTTCGCTTTAGATTATCAGAATTTAGCACTGATACCTTTTACTGCAGTTTGACAGCAAAGTTTTCTTTTGAAAACTCAAAATGGAAGGACAGAGCCTTTAGAAACATAATCAGTTGCAGCGAGAGGAAAAGAAATCAGTTGCAGTTTTTCAGCAAGTGTATTATAAAAAAATTACATAAAAGTAGAATGAACTTAAAAGAACAATAAATTGAGAAATGTGTAACATTTATAATGTAGTAGAAAAGGCCATATAAACTACCTTTCACGTTCGGAATTTCTTCTTTGATTTTCATCACAGATCTTTGGCCTTTCTTTTTATCATTTCCAGCTGTTAGAAAAATCGAAATAGAGAATAATAAATAACTGGCAACATATTATAAACACAAACATAATATAAAATACAGAAAAATTACTTTGTATTAAATGTTTAGGTAAAGAAAACAGAACAATGAACAGTGAAACAGCGCAGGCTTTTTTTTACAGTAAATATAGTAAGATATATGTAGTATTTTCATAATGAAAATAGTCCTATGGCTTCTTTAATTGCCTTATTATTTACTTGAAAATATAGAATCTGATCAGATCACTGTGATCCTGTAATGGGAAAACATATGCCTGACATAAATAAAATGAGTTGAAATATTAATGCATTTTTATGTCAGTTTTCCAAGAAAGGATGTAGAAAAAATGTAAAACAATTTTGCTAAAAAAGTAATTATGCAAAAAAGAATATGTAGAGTTTTAATTTAAGGTTCTGTACAGCAATACAACCCATGAAGTACTTTCTAGGAAATAATAGATAAATGCACCCTATTAAAGTATAACTTGCTTATTGCTGGTCCTACGCCTGGAAGAGGAAAAGAAAAGAAGGAGATTGGGTATCAGGTTAATATCCTGACATTGTTTTAAAAAAAAGCACCACTACTAAAATAACAGATGCAGTTCGATGAGACCTGATCAAAACTGTTGGTGACTAATCGTTGCCCATGGCATTGTAAAACAGTAAGTTTTACAAGTAAGTATTGAGGTGCATTGTTTGCATAAAAATTAAGGTGCTTAGATAAACATTAGCATAAATAAACATAACATAGGCAACATAAATTAAAATACTTGCTCAACTTGTATATACATTTTCAGGAACAGCAGGAAAAAACTGACAAAGAAGTAGTAATAAAAGTGGAACATCTCCCTGGAAAATTGAAATCTGGGAGCAAAAATTGTATAGTTTAGGTTCAATGTTTTTCAAAAGTGCAAAAATTCATACTCAGGCAAACAAGTCATTTCAAAACAGATTTCTAGCTTAATCAGAACCATTTATAAGGTAATGTAGAAAGAAATGAGTGATAACAATAGCATCTTTTAAAGATTTGAAAAACAATAAATATTATTCACTGAAGGTATAATTTTTCATCTTAATTTAATCTGCCAATCTTTCCATTATTTGCAAACCGATTAAAACCATAAATGTAGATACCATAAAGACATAAATATTAGAATGAAGAATAGAAAACACATTCAAGACATTATTCCATAGCTGAATTTCAAAAAGATCTCCATTGTCTGTCCTGCTTTTAAGTTGAAAAGTGGAGAAATAAGGATGCATGAATTGTTTTGCTATTTAAATACAAAAGCTTTAGAAGATAGATGATGTAATTTATTGTCTATCAGAAGATACAACTTGTTATCATTATGAAGTAAAAATAAAAAGCAGGGGAAAATGTTTTCTCAGACCAGTTATTTCTTTCAAAATAAATCTTAAAAAATTCAGGGAAAGATGTAATAACAATTAAATAATCATCTTAATAATTACTGTAATTCTAATGCTTAAGATGTTAATTCTTGACTAAACTGTAAAAACACAGGTGAGTATATTTATACATTTTGTTTTTAAAAATCACAATTAGTTTCTAACTAGATAATTAGACAAAGATTTTCTGTAATAATTTCTAAACTTGTCCTTAATTTCCATATTCGTATAAAGGGCCTAATATCAAACAGGCATTAATCACCAGGCCCTCCCATGATAAAGAGCCTAGAACAATTACTGAATCAAAACAGCGTGGATTAACCAATCCTTTAAGAATCACCAGATCTTTCTTTTTCCAAGAAATGCCATTTTAAAGTTTAGGAAATTTTATGTCACAATTAAATCATGAACAAAATCTTTCTAGATTAAAAAAAAAGGTACATTGTCAAAAAATAGTTGAAACAGAACTGGATGAGCCTATAAAGATTTTGAGAACAAGTTACTTTATATTTGAAAAAAGAAAAAGTGAAGATAAATGTGTTGCTATCCAAAATAATTTTAGTATTTGTAGTTTGGTCAAACGGTTAAGACACCAGGCTAGAAAGCAGGAGACCATGAGTTCAAGTCCAGCCTTAGCTATGAAAGCCAGCTGAGTGATCTTGGGCCATCACTCTCTCTCAATCCAGCTCACTTCACAGGGTTGTAAGTAAGTATATGTTATTTTGTAGTAATTTCACTTCCTTTTCTTGCCTTGTATGAATATAATGGTTTTTAAAATATATTTTAATTATACATACACACATATACACAATACAATTGGAATATTTTATTTCAACAAAGGTGTTTATGATTTTATCATTACTTTCAAAGATGCTTGCAAAATGCAAACTATGTTGTTTTGATTTTAAAAACAAAAGGCAATATAGTAGTCATCAGCTCATTTCCAGAAAAACTTATTTTCCAATCAATTATTCTTTGTTTACCTAATAGAACTTTTCACCAGCAAAGCAAGCTTTATGTAATAATTCTTTTGTATTTGTATTTATATTTCTTCTCCAACTGCAACCTTCTTAAACCTGTTCAATATCTATAACTTAAATGTCTTCCTAATTGTGTCAAATATTCTTCTTTAAGCCTCTGTTACAAAGCAATCTTCTTCTGGGGGAAATTACTAGATTTAAAATGCTATTCAGATATTTCTGGAGGGATTTAATAAACAGGATAAAACATGCAATTAACAAATATTAACACAACAGTAATACCTATTATAACGTGCATTCCAAGTCTTGCCAAATTCTTCACAGTATGGTAACCAATTCCTTTAATTCCTCCAGTTACCATGGCAACATTACCATTTTGAAGAGGAAAAACTGCCCCAAAAGACAAAATAAAATAGTTAGGAACTGTTTTGCAACAAAAAAATGCTTATCAAAACAGAAGTATCAATGACCAATATTTCACATGTTAATTACAATGATGCAGTTTATATAGCAGAACAATCATAAGAAAAATATGAAATATTTTTTTTAAATCAATATTATCAAAATTGTGGTTTTTTTTTAAATGTTTCTCAATCACATTTTAATAAATGGCCCAAAAACATGACTGTTGCAGCTGCAAATAATAATGGAATAGATAATTTAATGTACCATTTCATTTGGTGATATTAATATACAATGCCACATTAAATAAAACCAGTGAACTACATTGAAATGTAATATATTAGAAAAGATATTGGTCACTTTCACGAATAAAGGCAAACATAGGTGTCCCAGGATAATGTCACAAGGTTGAATCTGAGTCAGTCATTGGGACCAGAGTTTTAGTCTTCTGAGCTTTCTGATTCATTATGGAGCCCATCTTCAGGGAACTTCTTTCTACTGGAATATGTACTTTGAGCTATTCTCTGAGTTGTATGGATATCTTGGGTAGCTTTAGAGCTTGCATTTGAATATGAACTTTTGCAGTCTTAATATAGCGAAATATCAGTGAAATGTCTAAACACATGGAATTGGTCACTCAGAAGTTTGGATTAGGAAGCTTCTCGATGGACTATACTGCAATAGCAGTAAATAATATGCATGAAACAGTAACAGAAAATTCAGCAAAGATGTTATATCAGGTATTGCAAGTGAAATGAAGGACAGCACTTAACATTGAGCTTGCAGGGATAATATCTCAGTTGTCCAGATCAGAATAGGTTTGTAGATCAGTAGGTTTGTAATAAAATTCTTAAATATTTAAATACTATTTATGTAAAAGTAATGTCAATTTCCAAGAGTGAAAAGAAACCTCTTAAGGACACTTTAACGTTTGTCAGCTAATGCTAAGTTTAAAACTCACTGTAGCAAAAATGCAAGAACCCAAATGGATTACTTCATATACAATGGGGAAGTGGAAAGAATGGTGCCATTGTCCGTACTGAGACATAGGCGTGTGGTAGGTACTCCTGAATTAACCTGGGGCCAGGTTCATAAGTTTTCCATTTCGGAAGGATATTGGGTAAAGATTATTAGACTAGTGTGTTTCAATGCATCTTCCCAATAAACATGAAAAGATGTTGGTCAACAGAGGCAGCCAGTTTGTCTCACAGATTATTTGAGTAAACCACATGGATTCACAATAGGTTTCAGTGAAATATTGGAGGACTAGATTAGATTTTGGCCTGTTCCTTAACCATAGAATTTTCCTAATGGTAGAGTCAGCTGGCCATTTTGGGTAAAATGAGGACCCAAAATTGTTTTGAGCAATATGCTGACTCTGTAAACTGTTTAGAGATGGCTGTAAAACACTATGAAGCGGTATATAAGTCTAAGTGCTATTGCTATTTTCTCATTTGGGTGTTTGGTGTACAGCTGACTTATGATAGCTAACAGATTGGCTAAGTGATAATTTGGAGTCCTGTTATCTACAACTAAACAGTGATATACTGGTCTGTTAGAATCTGAGCCATATGATCTGTGGGGGGGTCAACAGCTTTGCTGAGCCTTGTTTTCTATTCCCACTTTTTAACTAACTCATTAACTCTCTCCAGCCACTATATTCTTGGTGTTCACCTTCATCTTCCACTCCACTCATTCTCTGCCCCTTCATATACTAGCTTCTCCTACATATGGAACACTCGATTTTACAGTCAGAATCAATCTCTTAGAAAATTTCTTCCTAAGAAAGAAACAACGGTTTCTTCAAACAAAAATGTTATAGTATCCCTTGCAACATACTATTACTCACTTTTCTACTTCAGTCTGTATGTCACCTTTTCAACCAATAATATAGCATATACAATAATGATATGCAAACATTCGCATCACCAATCAACATATTTTAGTATTACCAAATAATTCTCTATGCATTTATTTTTAAATTCATTAAACAACCAAGAAGAAATACTTCTTACTCCCCAATATTGAATTGCTAAACATTCCATTGATTTTTCATACATGCTTTATTTCTATATACCATATAGAAACCATCATACTGATCTTTCTACACTCTAGTTGTATAAAATGTTCCATAATTTATGTCAATGTTCTTTAACATACATTTTAAAAAGAATAACTATAAACTTTCTCTCATTCATACATTTCACAATGACTTACTAAAAGAAAACTTTTACCCTACACACTCCTTTGCCAGCTTTAAGCCATTTATAGAGGTAAAAAAGGGGGGAATTATATATTGAGGTCATTTAATGTACAATACTGTCTATTTAAATAATTCCTTCACATCAGAAATATGGTTAGATTACAAAGAAAATCAACTGCTTACATTTATTAATTACAGTATTTAATAAATAACTGTCATGACTAGCTTGGAGTTTGCAGAGAATTTATTGATATAAAACATTGATAAATAGGTAAATATACTATTACACAGTTAACATACAAGTAATAGAAGAAAATGTTTATAGCTCAGGGTTAAACTGCAGTGATTATTTGGCAGTTCTATTTAATTTGATAGAGTACAGTATTATCACCCCATGAGAAACAACAAAACTATTACTATAATCATAAATCATGTAAATTTGCTTCTTTCAATGTGCTTTTTCATTATATGAGAATTAGTTTATAATTTGAAATTAATTTTATAAATTCATAAATGTTCAATATTATCAGGGGTGGAAAAGTTTAGTGGATAAACTAGAGCACATGCATTGTAGACTGTGTTGTGACAACCAGAAAAAAAATTATTCCTACCCCCATTGTTATATTATAATACAGTACTTAATACATGCACTTAATCAAAGTACATTATGAAACTTGTGGTTGTTATATATAACTGAATGGTTAAGTTAGAGAGCAAATTTCTCTGTTTTGCTACCTTTCTGGGCTGGATCCAGTACTTATTTCAAGACATTACTATAATCTCTGTCACTTTTAACTCTGTAAAGTTCAGACTTTATCAGAAAAGCATATAATTTATAACTCCAACTTTTTAAATTACCCAGATATATATTTTATGTATTTGCTTAGTTCATTTTAATTACCCAATTGATTCCAGGCAATGGAATTCAACATATACCAGAAAAGAAAACTGCAAAACAAATTAACCAATTAAGTGATTAAAATTTTGGAAATGTTAAAAGCATATTTAACCTAAGGTTTTTGGAGATTATCTAAGAAAGAACAAAAGCACAAATAAATAAGCAGTCTTCACAAGACTGCCTCTTATTAATAATGGAGTATAAATAATACTAATTTCATTTTAAAAAGTAAAGCATCCCTAGATTCCCCTTGATGATTACATGTATGGATATCATTTGCAATTTCCTTCTTCCTCCTTTTGTTTTGTTCTTTATTTCCCAATCTAGCATAAAATTCTCTTCTGGTTTCCCATCCATAAGCTGCAGAGATAACATAGATCAGACACTGCCACTTTCAGGAGGATGACAATAAGCAGCTTCACATCATAAACTGCTCAGAGTCACCTCAAACCACGAGATGGATGGATAAATAAATATCCCTTATTTGTATTCTACTGAGCATTGGAATTCAAGTGTTTCTGATAATGCATGAAATAAAATATTAATTAGCCTACTTCAAAAAGGTTTTCTAGCAATACTGCAGATAAAGTACATGTATTTTTTTCTTTAAAAAAAATAACCTACGTTCAGAAAAAAAGATTACTCAAATGACACAGATTTTGTCATCGAGCTATTTGTCTTAAAATTATGAACTGTATTGAACATTTGAGGAAAACCAATCTGATCTCACTGAAGAATCAGGTGCATTTTACAATAATCTTTGAAGAGAAGGATGAAACAAGACTGAAAAAACAAACATAAGGATATTTTAATATTGAATGAGAGCAACCTCTTCTATGTTGAAAAAGCAGATAAAATGTACTGTATTACACTGGAAAAAAGTAGGAAGGATCTGAAGATCAAGTTACAAGATTACCAGCATTTTTGACATATAAGGAAAACAAATGAACAAAACACCACAGAGCTTCTCTACAAAGTGCCTTGATGAGAACATTTTAAAAAGTCTAAATAATTGTAGCAATAAGAAAGCCATCTGAATTTTTTTTAATACCGGTAGATTGAGTTTGCATATGTGAAACTTGAAATCCCGTTTGTGTGAAAATGTTTTGCATGTGTTTTTGAACATAATAGATCAAGGGATCTATTACCATACACCCTTCCTTAGAAAATTAAGCCCATTTCACTTATTGTTGAAAGATGAAAGACATCAATTTACTGTAGTTTTAGACCAGAATAGAGGCTGTTGAGTCTAATAAATCAGGCAGCATAAAAACAGAAATACTGCTGCATTAACAGAATTAGTAAACATCAACACCTATATTCCTGTCATATTCTTATCTGACTATTCCAGTGGATATATTGAATGTGTTGCAGACAAAAAAGATTTTTTTTGCTGATAAGGACCAGAGAGTAAGTTGCAAGTATATAATCAATACAGAAGTTGTCTAACCAACATATGCCTCGGTAACAATCAGCATAAAACATATTTGAATACAAGACATGTTTGAACTTCCTTTGCTCTGCAGGATGGTACTCTCTGAGGTTGAAATTATATTGTATCTACCATATAAGAATGCTAAAGATCGAACATTAAAGCAGGCTTGAAAGATTGTCAATCAGTATACTACAAGACAGTTTATCTGGATATTCCTCAGAAAGCAATAACCTTGCATTTGACTTAAACTCTTTGGACATTCTGGCTTAATTATTTTGACTTTAACCGTGAAAGCATACTGTAGGTCTTTGGGAGCCAAAAGTAGAACAATTTTTAGCTAAAGATGCAGAATTTATTTAAAGTAAATAAATTGTATTAAGGGTAAAACACTGGTGTAAAATGCATGTCACAAGTAAGACAATTTTCTGTCTTACGTATATGCCTGTTTTTCTTCTAATAGACACTTTCCGAAGGAAGGAAGGAAGGAAGGAAGGAAGGAAGGAAGGAAGGAAGGAAGGAAGGAAGGAAGGAAGG